>CAUFVP010000010.1:0-14874 GCA_959347315.1 Bimastos eiseni
TGTGTGTGTGTGTGTGTGTGTGTGTGTGTGCCTCTATTGGGCAATGCATCTTTCCACCATCAGAAGTCTCTCCAATTTCATGCTTGTATTTTTACATGTATTAGTGTGTGTATGACTGGCTCCGACCTACATGAGGTTTTTCTGCAGTCTGGTGCTCTCTTACCTGCAAATTCTACTTGCGATCTTCCACTCGCAGCTTTTTGGTTCATGTTCACGTGCGTATGCGTCTTGCTATGGCCCAGCCTAGGAGCTTTGCCTATGCCAGCCTCTGAGCTTGGAGCTGGTAGGTCAGACGACGAGGAAAATCAAATACAGAAGTAGCCATATTGCATTATATAGGCCTACTGTATCAGAGATCTGCGCCAAAACATCCTGCTTCGAGTTGGAACGACATGCATCAGACATATGGGATGTGACATCTGTGAGAGTCACGTGTGGGGACTGCTGACGGACTGAGGGAGAGAGGAGAGAGCAGGGAGGCAGCGTCGAGAGGTGTGGGACACAACGAGATTGGGCGTAGAAGGAGAAGGACGGAATTGACAAAGAGCGTTGATTTTATGTTTAAAATAAATGTAAATTTAATAAACGTGGTTGGAAGTGAAAACGGTCGTCACGACGTCGGAGAGATTTTTACGCTCCATGGTTTCTATTTTGAATTGGCGTGCGCGTGCCAAGACCTGTTTGCACGCACACAGCTTAGAGGGAACATTGTCGAATTCAATCGGCGAGATATTCAAAGTTGTTCAGAGTGAGGACCGTCGTTGGTGATAACAGACGAAAGAGTTGTTCACAAGCAATGGAAGTAGGATTTAGAAAAGCAGCAAGCCTTTCTTAGAACCAGCCTGCGTCAGGCTACGATCGAGTCGCAACGGTTTAGAAGTTACCGGTTTTCAGACGCACGTGTTCTGGCGAAATGAATTTCATACCATTGATAGGCTACTCGTTCAATCGAAGACTTGAATTTCTGTAGAGTAAAGAACGCTTAGTTCAGATAAATCCCTCTTTGCAGTCAGTAGATGGCGGCATCAATTGTTCTTACGTACTCAATGCGACAATGTCCTACATGAAACTAGTAAGTGGTAAAGGGTACTATTTATTTTGTCAAACACAAAACCTATAGTTTAGCAATTATTTTATAGCATACAAATTGTGCGGGACAACTACCATTTTATTTTTTAGTAGTGGAGAAAAGGTGCTATATCACAGATATAGTTTTAAATTCTAATCCGTTGAATTATTAGGTCAATTGTTGATCTTTGGCGCACATGTCTTGACATTTCCATCTATAAGAAAAGTTGGCCTACTACATCGTTCAATCGACGCATATCATCGTTGTTATGGATGCGTCGTTAAATAAACTTATATCAGTCAGACATCGTTCAATGATTGTTGGCACTTAGCAAAACAAAGCAGGCCGTTTTGTCGCAGCCATTTGTGTCGCGACCGTTTTGGTGATCTAAAACGCGCTGACATGATTTATAGCACTAGGCCTATATCTAAAATCAAGGACCAGTATGCACAGGACTGGAAACTTCCTATAGGTAGGCCGAAAGTCGTGTCAATGGCTTTTGGGCGATAATCGGGAGAACGATATTTACATCTTGTTGACACAAGAAACTTTTAGTTATGAAGGTAAATTCACGAATAACTGCGTCAGCAAAACAAAATAAGGGTTTTTGGTTTAAGACATCAAATTTTCAAATAGAAGCAAATCTAGATTGGGGCGATGTTTAGGCCTCCATATATATATATATATATATATGTGTGTGTGTGTATATAATACGTACATGCCTAAATATATATATATATATGCAAGATTTAAGGATCTATCCAAATACATATAATAATCACGAATACAATGATAAACATACGTAACAGTACATACCTGCTAGCCGACGCTTGTATTAGGTTACCGTCTGTCCTATATTAGATTCCCAAGACATCTAAGCCATCGAATAGCGCATAATAATATTTGGGTCTGTTGATGTCATATGTTTAGACCGTAGCTCCTAAACTCTGATCAGACCCCTTCGGAAACCTGAGAAGCCTATAAACAACGCCTGATTCTCCTCTTATCGCTCATCGGGATCATCTTCCGCCTACTGGAGCATTCGTCGACAGCGCATTAGTTTCTGACATTTTAATGTAAACACAATGACGCAGCTCAAGATCGGTGTTTCAGACATCAGACTCACCGACTCTTTCAAAGGAACGCACAAAATGTAAGAGGGTTTTGTTTCCGCTCCCAATTTTATAACGCTTATTGCTCGGTTGCTTTCTTATGGCGTGGGAGATGTCGATTATATCTTCCCACCATCCCTTTATCGTGGCATCTTTCCGTTGTGAGATCACTTACCCGCGGCGTGTCCTTCTGTCTTCCTGTTCCTCTGTGTGTGTCCTTCTCTACGTTAGTTCGTGTGTTTTTTCAGCCTGTCTTCCAATTTCATAAATTTCCTACGCTTACAATGTGCTTCTGATACAGATCTGATCTCTGCGCCCTTCAATCAATGTGGCCTCTTATGTGGTTGTCTTTCTGTATCATTGTATTCATTTTGTCTGTCTGTCTTCCCAATTGTCCGTCCGTGTGTCTTTCCATCTGTGTCTGTGTTAATGTAACCGCGCTTTGTCATTGAACCTGTCGAATTGGATTAGGTTTCTTCGCTTCATCTTGTAACAGTCTAGCTGGTAGACGGTGAGAATGAGGGTTTGGGAGGGGGGTTTGACTGAGAGCAAGGGAAGCAGAGATCGAGGGACGAGGGAGTGTTGATTTTCTCGGCTTCTTTGTTCTTCCCTTTCCAAAGGGAAATAGTCTTAACAATTATAACGCTTTTAGGGCGAGCGGCATTTATACATTAATGGAAGGAGTTTCTGATACGCGGAAGCCTAAACTAGCTCTTGACAGGTATGGCCAATTAGTAGCTCTTGTTTCAACTTATTTATGGCCTAATAGGCTTTGAGTGAGGTCCGTAACTCCGTATACATGTCGAATTATGGTTTAAAGAAAAACAAGAAGAAGAGGAGGAGTATGAGGAGGAGAAGGTAAAGGAGGAGCAGAGGAAGATGGAGCAGAGGAGAAGAAGAAGGAGAAGCAGGAGGAAGCGGAGCAGGAGAAGAAAGCAGACAGGCAGATGAACGAGGTGTGTGCTGCGATCGAGAGTATAGTACAGTGTAATTTTTTCCTATTTAAAAACTTTTGTAGCGCTCTTTTTGTCCGCTGTGTTCTTTGTATTCATCTGCAATGCTATCCTGTCTGCCTGCCGTCTGTATTCGGTTTCAGTTAGCATATTTCAACCTATTGGACAACGACTAGACCTACAGTAGGCTAGTCACAAGTAGCTAGGATATTCTGCGTCCTGGTCGAATTATGAAAACGCCCTCCATCTTTTATTTATGTCACATTTTTATATTACATAGAATGGTTAGTCAAATTTTAACGAAACAAAATATTAAAAATACAGAGTTATTTTTTGGTATAATGAAATTGTCTAAATCTATTAAATCACTTGTAAACATTGTTTAAAACGTCAATAAATTCAAATTAAATGATAAAATGTCTATTAGTGCTCAATGGGGCGCCAAAATTGTCTTGCAACTTGTTTGGATACAACAGGACATTTTGGGCGCCAAAATTAAATCCTGTAAATTTATTTAAATAATTTAACTATCTGAAATTGCTAAAATATAAATTGTAAAATCATTACTTCTAACCCTTATTTTGAAGCCCCTTTCTTTGACGCCCGGGGACACATCCCCCCACTGCCAGAAGTGAAAAGCTTCGAGAATGTCCGGCTTCGAGCTATGCATGGATGCAAGGTTTGTAGTCAGAGAGCTGGCTACTAAGTATCTCTCGATGGCGCTCTTCGCCAAAGTTAAGGTTAACAGGAATTCATGAATTACAGTATTAAGCTCAACTGTAAGCAAATGATACTCGCTCGAATATCTGGAAATGTCAGAAGAGGCAGACACGCAAATGCATAGGACTCGACGAGGCCCGGATCTAGGCGAAGTAGGCGACGGATCTAGGCGAAGTAGGCGACGGATCTAGGCGAAGTAGGCGACGGATCTAGGCGAAGTAGGCGACGGATCTAGGCGAAGTAGGCGACGGATCTAGGCGAAGTAGGCGACGGATCTAGGCGAAGTAGGCGACGGATCTAGGCGAAGTAGGCGACGGATCTAGGCGAAGTAGGCGACGGATCTAGGCGAAGTAGGCGACGGATCTAGGCGAAGTAGGCGACGGATCTAGGCGAAGTAGGCGACGGATCTAGGCGAAGTAGGCGACGGATCTAGGCGAAGTAGGCGACGGATCTAGGCGAAGTAGGCGACGGATCTAGGCGAAGTAGGCGACGGATCTAGGCGAAGTAGGCGACGGATCTAGGCGAAGTAGGCGACGGATCTAGGCGAAGTAGGCGACGGATCTAGGCGAAGTGGGCGACGGATCTAGGCGAAGTGGGCGACGGATCTAGGCGAAGTGGGCGACGGATCTAGGCGAAGTGGGCGACGGATCTAGGCGAAGTGGGCGACGGATCTAGGCGAAGTAGGCGACGGATCTAGGCGAAGTAGGCGACGGATCTAGGCGAAGTAGGCGACGGATCTAGGCGAAGTAGGCGACGGATCTAGGCGAAGTAGGCGACGGATCTAGGCGAAGTAGGCGACGGATCTAGGCGAAGTAGGCGACGGATCTAGGCGAAGTAGGCGACGGATCTAGGCGAAGTAGGCGACGGATCTAGGCGAAGTAGGCGACGGCCTACGGCGGAAAATTTCGTCATTTTTTAGGGGTGGCACTTTTATTGAATTCAACTAAATAAATATGCATAGCGAGGAAAATAATATCACAGTTTCCAGCGCTGGAAGAAGTTTTCCAAAGCTCAAGCTCATCAAATCATATAAGGCCTGTCTGAGATCACAAAGGTCGCAGACTCGCGTTTACCACGATTTCGATCGAGAAGAAAATTTCAAATCAACTAAATATGGAAGAGGCAATTCGGGAGTTTGCAGCATTGAAAGCCAGAAGAGTGAATGTTAAATATATTATCGTAATCTCAGCATTTCTACAGCGCCCACAAAAGCGAAGTCGCGGGAACCAGCTTATTCACAGACGTCATTTGATTGGAAAATCATAAAACAATTCTGTAATTTCTGTTTCTAGTTCTTCTATGCTTGTCAGAAGAACTGACATGCATACATGCATACGTGCTCAATAGAATATTTTAAATTTCAATGTACACTGCTTAGTAGGCCTATATTTAGCAAGTTAATAGTGCTCAAAACCTCGTTATGTCTTGTTTATATTAAATTTCTTTTCTGTGTGGGGGCGGCCACATTAGGCCTACATCCGGCCTACTCACAAAAAATCAATAGAACCAGGCCTGGAATAGACCAACTGAATTTCCGGATATTTATATGACGCACTGATTTTAAATTCGGATTTGAACATCAAAGTGCATGCCTTCGCGAGCGCAGGCACAAAAAACAAAAAAGGAAACACGCCCCCATCTTTGAAGAAAGGGACATGTCATAATTGTTTCCCAATAACATTGACATTTTGGGGGTTTCATTGTCCTGAAGCCAGTTAATCGGTTAGGTTTAAGAAAACTGACATAGAAGTCTTACCTAGAACGTTTAGCTTTCAGCAGTGCTACTCCTGCCAATCGAGTCAAATCTCCGCCTCTTAGAGCCTACATTATACGTTCCGTTGTCCTGAGAGTCGATAATGGATATAAAAGCCTATATTTTGAGCGAAACGTAGGCCTATACAGAATAATGCGTTGCCCTCTCCGATGCATTCCTGAGGGACGTTGTTCAATTGAAACAGACAGCTCTAAGTCGCAATAGCAGAGAAATACTGAGAAATACACATAGAAGCTCTCAAATTTAAAGCTTCCAACTTTCAAAGACTAAAACAGTAGCAAGACATTTCTGAACACTTTGGATGCAGAGGCGTAGCTGGGAGGGGTAGGGGGGGACAAGTGTCCAAGCGCCACTTTGAGGGGGCACCAAAATGAGGATTAAAATTGTTATTTTGTTATTTTGATGTATACTAATTTGTCCGAACCAAGATAGTAGGGTTTAATTTTGCGCCCCCAAGATGTCTTTATTACAAACAGGTTGTCAGACATGATTTGGGCACCCCCGGCCCTCACTTATCCGTGGCCACTGAGGCACGAATTATGAAAACGCCCTCCATTTTTTATTTATGTCACATTTTCATATTACATAGAATAGTTAGTAAAATTTTAACGAAACAAAGTATTAAAAATACAGAGTATGCAGGGTTAGTTTTGGGGCGACGTAATACTCATGAAATACTGACATTTATAATGTTAGACGCTAATTTAAAGTAGGGCCACAATGAGGATTAAAACTATTAATATTTTTTATTTTGTTGCAAACCAATTATTTTATTCAAACTATGTTAGTAAAATTTAATTTTGGCGCAACCAAAATATCCCCATTATAACAGGTCGTCAAGCATGATTTTGGGGGCCCTCGGTATCCACTGGCACGGATCACTAAGTGCAAGGGGCGACATAGTATTCATGACAAAATATCATCTATAATGTTACGCTTAACCAGACGTCGTTTCCTTCTAAAATCATATTGATCGGTTCCAACTCAAGTGCAATATTATCCTTCATGTACTTAAAACGGTCTCAATATAATATACACAAATTTGGTATAGTAAATAGTAATTACTAATTTCGAGTTTGGAAAACTCGGAGATTTGTTGGCACTATTTATTAGGTCATCCAACATCATCTGTATCAAGCTCCTCTATACAT
This sequence comes from Bimastos eiseni, assembly GCA_959347315.1. Classification (NCBI taxonomy): domain Eukaryota; kingdom Metazoa; phylum Annelida; class Clitellata; order Crassiclitellata; family Lumbricidae; genus Bimastos; species Bimastos eiseni. The sequence continues at coordinate 6,780 of CAUFVP010000010.1, forward strand.
CACCTCTGGCTTTCCATTCTAAACTTAAGTCTCACCATTTACAGAACTCTTACCTAGACAACTGTCTTGATTTTCCTCCTGTCAATCTTAGACCAAAACGATACCTTCCTTAACAGCTACTCAGCCTCCGCTGACCTTCTCGAAACCGAACTCTGACCTCCCTCGAACTATCCTTTGGACAGGACAACCCCTCTGATTCGATGCAGCTCTCGTGAATAGGCTGGTGCCCTGCGCTTGGCTTTTAAGCGGCTCCTTAGAAGTTTGGAGATCACGATTACGATTGAGGTTTAATTACAAAAGATTTAAAATAATAGGTCTGTATTTTAGCGTTATTTGACATAGTGATAACAATTCTGCAGTGTTTTTTTTACAATTTTGGATATTTTAACTTATGCAACAAAAATAACAACCGGTAATATGATTATTACTTTGTGTGGCGCAGTGGCATACAAATTAAGAATACGCTTAAATTGTACTTTTAATTTGTATATAATTATAATAGGCCTATTATAATTAACCCGGTATTGACCTGAAGGGCATTTTCCACCATGAGATTACAGGCCATGCTATCCGCGGCTTGCAAGTGCGTTTTTAGAACAGAGGCGCCAATTCTGTAGTTTGTCCCCGGGCGCAAAATACCCTAGCTATACGCCTCTGATAGGAAGTATATCTGGGACGACGGTAAAGCCTGCACCCATTTTCTCAACTTCTGTATCCTCCGGTGAGAGTATAATGGACATGATGAGAGGTCTTCCAATATTCAGCTTCTATCTGGTGACATTTACACATATTCGACATTCCTTTGATGACACGACGTGCAGAAGCGGATATGATATAGCGTCGTCTCTGGACATCTATAGCTATAGACCTACAGACCCTATGGATCATAACGGCTGGTTTCGAATCCTGTTTGCACTGAACTTCGACTGAGGCACTGCCGAGTACGAGCAAACAGACGCAGTGATTCGCGTGTGATCGTCAAAAGGCAGCGAATGGAGGAATGGCGACTTCAAACAATGACCGCATACAGCAGCATCGATGTGAGTGAGTGAATAACCGCCTTAGTATGTCGACGAGTGACTGCCGTCCGTCCAGTCACTTGGATCACTTGCAAGTGACAAGTGATGGTGCATGGGTTGTCATCGTATCTTGCCATAGAGACGCACCTGCTGATGGTCAACTATCAAGGAATAAGATATGTCAACAGAAGTTGTGACATTTCAAAATTCCTTTAGTTCATCGTTGCTTTTGTGTACACATAATATACGTCCGATACACCTGCATGCAGATCAAGGAGTGCACATCCCACCCAATGCCATTCGGTTGACAGAAGTATCTATCTATAGGCTATCCAATTTGTGCGATTTCTGTGCATTAGTCATTTCTTGCGTCACTCAGTTGCTCAATTGCTTAATCGTCATCATCATCGTCGTCGTCATCATCATCGTCATCATCAACATCACCATTCATCCTCAACAATGTGAGCGTGATTAGTAGTGTTAGGGATGTTTCTGGGAGAGTTTGACCTTTGTACCGCCTGTCAATCATTAACTGTCCTCCTCTGTTGTTCTTCTGACACAACCCGACCATTAATCGATAATCGCATTAATCGATCCTAACTATTGGCGATTAGCAAAAGTCACTAATCGCCCAAGCCTAGCATTATGGTCATCCATAAATGACATCACGCACTTGGGTAGATCACGCATTTGTGACGAGGGAAGGGTCTAGTAAGTGTGACGTTATAATTGGGGGGCCAGCCATAAATGTCGTCAAGCACCTAGGGCTGCAAGGCACAAGGATATGATTTGTAATAAAAACAGTGTTTCAGTTCTGAGTGAAAGACCTGTGGAGACCGCAAGAGGTCAGGTTTTGGTGAGCTCATAGGGAGTTTGTTCCAAAGACTCAAAAAGGCGGAACAGCTATGGATATATATGGAGCGATTTCCAAATTTTGGCTGGGGCTCCCCGGATTGAGGTGGGAGATGTATAAAAAATTTTGGTTCTTTCATGTATTTCAGACACTGCGCACAGAAGTTGCGCAGTGGTATTTGTGTTTTTTGGGACAGCACGGGCAAGCGCATTCTGAATAGGCCTGTGTGGATTGGGTAAGGGACTGGTCAAGGATTAATAAATTTTCTAGGTTAATTTACATTTTTTTATTCATGGCAAATAGATATTTCATCTGTTGGATTTTGTACACAGCATTATAAAAATGGCCATACGTCCCTGATATGATGCGCCCACTACTACTTAGCACAGAATTAGACCGGTTTTTGGTAATTCGGGTAGGGACATTAACGTGTAAGAATCTTTTAACCAATCACTTCAGTTCAAATTTGGCATTTCAAACCCTGGTACAGTTGACAAAGCATAGGACATATAGGTTCTGCCTAAATACGTGTTGCCAGACCCTTTAGATGCAGACTCTTGGATCCATTAACAACCATACATTTCATCAGGCCAACCCCGCAGACTGTACAGTGTACGGGCATACAGGGCGGGTGCTAATTACCCCAGCCGACAACGACCCCACAGGGGACAAGGCGGGGTGATTATAACACTGAGATGCTTTGTTTTCTCATGATGAAGATCGATGGATGATAGCTCGTCGATTGTCTCTCGGTTCTAAGCGACGTTTCTTCTGTGTTGAATCTACCAAATGAAACGGACATCAAAGCAGAATCTGTTCTTAGTCGCTTACAGTGTATACATAGATTTAAGCTATAAACTCAAACGGATCTGTGTAGGTCATCATGAATAGGCACAGATATCGTTCAATTATCGGCTGAGCTGATAGGCCTATTATAGACCTAAATATGTAAATATACATATGCGGCGGCCATTGATGTGTGTGCGTGGGTGAATAGCATTTGTCTAAATCTACTCATAACTTCGTCTGAATCGATAGATTTCTCAATGCCTGCGGGGGATCTTCTCTGAATGACCACAAATCTGATTGTTGTCCTAAATAGCTTCCAAAATCATATTTGCGCCTAAGTGGATCTATTTGATTGTTTTGCAAACCACACAAGTCTTAGCTTATATTGATAATAACACGTCCGTTTATCCGTATAAATAGGCGTCAGGCGATCATTTGTATGTTTACATGTAAATAATTAAACGTTTGATTTGAATCCGCTAATTTGACCTACTGCGTGTACATGAATGGCAATGGGATGAAATACAGGCACTGGCATAAGCTAAACTTATGAATGTGAAGTAGGCAGATGTCTTCAAACGAATAGTTCAGCATCGTATCCTGTAAAATTCTGAGCTTGAAATTCCTGTGTAAACCACACACACACACACACACACACACACACACACACACACACACACACACACACACACACACACAAATATATATATATATCACATATAAATAAATATATATATATAATGTGTGTGTGTGCGTGTGTCTATATATCCTACGTCAAATATCCCATAAGTAATCGATGCCGTTCACCAATGATTACAACGACGGTAGCTGTCATTGTCATCAACGTCGTTATTGTTGTTGTTGCTGCTGTTGAACTGATTGAATACATCATCATCGGTGCATTCATTTGTTTATGACTGTCTGTCAGTGTCTAATTTCCGATGCTTTCCACATTGCATCTGACTATACTTCACCTCTGGCTGTCCACGTTAAGTCTGATCTGCGGTACCTCCATGTACGTAATGTCTACTGCAGCGCATATACATATTTACATATAATCCGCTCAGTCGTGTGGCACGGTGACCGATTGGTTAGAACGGTCGACCCAAACGCTCAGTGTGCGCTGGGTGAGCGGGTTTGTCCGAGGCGTCAGTCACTTTGTAGGGACCTTGAGCAAGTCCCTCGCGCACAATTGCTCTGCAGTACAACTGCAGTTGCGCCGTCGAGGGGTGTGCACTTCTTAGCAAAAAGATGTTGGAAGAGGGGCGATATCAAATTTCGGAATAAAAAAATAGGTAACGAACGATGTCGATCAGTTGGAATGACTCGCTTATACTTCTCCCGTGTCTATACTCCTTATTAGGATGCTTTTATTTGGTATCTTCGATTAATTTCCAACTGACAAACCGCTGCCTGGTTATACAAATACGGTATACACACGAACGGATGATGACAAGTTATACAAGAGTCGAATAGGCGGAACGTTCGTCGTATCAGCGTAATGGGCGCCTTGGATGTATAATATTATATTTAACTAATATAATTTTGATGGCAGCCATCCAAGGCGGCCATTACGCTGTACAGCAAAGGAAGGACAAGTCAAACTTTGAAGTCATTGTCTCTTATCTGCTGTAGTAAATGCCTCTTATCTCTTTTATCGGCTGTAGAGCACTGATGTAGCTCTATATTCTGCATATTGCATATTAGCGTATTCATAAACGTGTCATTTTATTCATTGGACGATGACGACGATGATGATAATAGAGATTATCATGACTTCGATTACGACAATGACGGCAATGACGCTAACAATGATGATGACGACTTGTCTGCATTGTTCAGACGTGCGACAGACGATAGCTAATTCGTGTGTCGTCTGCCAGTGATTTACTTGGATGGAAAGAAGACGGACATGCGTGCCTGCCACCGCCTCTGCTGCCCGTCAGGTCCCACTGCTTCCAACCCTCTCTAATTACCTTCTCTCGCTCTGTAATCCTGCACCGGTCGTTTTTTCAGAAGGAAAGGGTTCAACTTACGAGGACCCTGCAGAGGGCAGAGGGCTGCCCTGTGGCTTGCAGTGTGAAGCCGTTGACTCATCCTTTCTTAGGCCTAGATGACACTTGACCAGCCCAGTGACGACATCATCTCAATTGTAGGCTGAATCAGAGGTAATTTTACTATCGAATTTATTTCTGTCTGCATTCGTCTCTTTTGGGCAGAAATATGGAGCAATGCCATTTAATTTAATACTTAGAGTAGAGTAGACAATATGTGGATTTCTCGAGTTCGTGCCTTAGGCCTATTCGTAGGGATAGAAGGAATTCACGAAGTCAAGGAAGCCGTGAATTCTTTGAATTTGTCCAAATGCCGAAAATTTCCGTTAATTTTCGCATTTTCGGCAATTCTTTTAGAATTAATACAGCATTCTGAACTGAATGTTTTGTCAGAGAATGACATATCTACGGACGACATTCAATTGGCGCTAAATAACTTGAGTTGAAGATGTAATTATAATGGTCTATATTCCGATTACACACCAGGCGATGGCGCGTCTCTGTTATCAGCTGATTAGAATGATTCGATCTTAAGTAATAGACCTACAAACGCAATTTGATTCAAAACGCTGTATAGGCCTACATCGACATAATATTTTATATAGGCCTACAAGTTGGTCTAAGCAGTATGAGCGCGTCGTTTCATACTCATTTGTTGGTCTCTGATCCAGCGTCATTTCGTGTGAATTTGCCGTAAATTTGCCGGTTGCATAGGGTAAAATTTGTAAAACAATTATTCGTGACCAGTTGTTCGTAAAACAATTCTTTGTAAACAATTCTGACTCTAACCCTAACTTTAATGATTAAAGTTTAGTCCTAATCCCCCCTAGCCCCAGTGGCGTAGCTGCCTCTTTGGCTCAATGGAGCGAACCTTGCTCAAGCGACCATTCCCCACTTGAGCATTCTCAGTGCCTCATAAAGAAGTGACAGAAAAGATACAAATACACAACTATTATTCTGTCTTTCTCATCGAATTTACGGAATATTTTATATTTGTGATGAATTCCAAATACAAGTAAAATACGTTGCATTGTCTGCAGGCATTGTGTTTACACTTGTTTTTGGCGGCTGCGACACGTAAAAGAATTTTTTGAGTTTCGGTACCTTGTCGAGTATTGCTTTATCCAGTCTAATCTTTTCCTGCTTGCGTTTTCTATTTGCAAGGACGCTAAGTTTTACTGGACTTGTTTGTGGCGTCGGCCTAATATTGTTAATTCAGCCTGTTTGCTGATTCATAAGTCGGACATACGGTGTTACATCAATTGGGCGTTTTTAAATATCTCACAGCAGGAGCTAACAGTTTTTTCATAATGTCCATATTGATTTTATTCAGAATTCTTGCGCAAACCTGTGAGATTCATCTCTTTGAGCTGTTGTTGCACCTGCACCTAGCGCGGCATCGACTGCTAACACACTGCATGCATGGCTTAGACCGCAATGCTTCTCAGTCTGCTGCGCCCCTTCCCAGTCGAGGCAGCTTATCAGATTCACCACAACGATTAAAATAATAATAATCTTTCTTTTGATTTTGAAACAAAAAGTCTAACAATCCAACGACTTTTCCAAGGATGTTAAAGCGGATTCGGGATTGAAACAATAAATTCGAAACCTACGTTATTTGGACTTAACCATAATCATAACCTTTATTGTTTCCATAAAAAAACACAATATAAAAATAAAGACAACATAATTCCCAACAACAGAGGAAGCAAGGGAGGAGAAAAACCCTAAAAGGACCCGCTGGTCGGGTCACCATAAAATTAGAAAATTCCCTACACAGGCGGTTGCTTGAAGTTGTACTAAATGCAACTTAATTTGAGACTTAACAAGTTAACTAAAAAGACAAAATGCAAGAGACTAGGGCCTAGAAAAGAAAAGACAGAACATACTGAATAGGTAAAGTAAAAAAGAAATTTTTTAAACATTATTAGGTAAGGAGTCATTCAAATTAAAAAATCACGTAAATTCATTTTAAATGCACATAATATACTAGGTTGTGAACGAAGGATACATGGAAACCTATTCCAGATCATATGTCCAGTGTGGCTGATTGAAAATTTTCTAGTATTCGTTAGGGCAACGTTATGTAGGCCTATACGATTGGGCGTTAGGAGCAAAGCAATAGCGAAGCTAGAAAGGAGATTAGCGGTTAGATCGGTCCACTGAGACTTCTGAAAACGCTCCTAGTATGGGACACAGGGCAGGGCTATTTCTTTCTCGATTGGCTGCTCACATGCATATATGAAGACCAGCTACTCTGTTCTGCCGGGGCAATAAACGTCGCTTCGTCACCCGATCCTTCCACCAATTAATCTCGCATCAGCCGGGGCTTCGCTCGCGTCTCTTCTATTCTTAGGTTGTTCACACCCAATTACCAAGATACCACTGCACTACTTACTACTCTGTAGTTACCTCTCTAATGGCAGATTGGAGGAACTAGTGCATCCGATTACTCTTTGATCTTGCCCGGATTGAAATGAGACAAAGAGACAGACAGACATACAGCAGACAGACAGACACAGACAGACAGAATCCAGTGAAAGGTGTGTCGTCTGTCGTGTCTTGTGTCTTCGGCCTCTTTGTCGAGCTGTGTTTGTGTAATTCCCCGAAGGAGTGATGGGTGCTTTTCTGGTCCCATAGGCCTACTATAGTCGTCGTCTCTTAGGACGTCTCTTAGTCTTCATCAGGTCGAAGCGTTTTGTCCGTTCGTATCCCGCTGTATAATTACGCGTGCTAGATTACTAAGATTAGACGGTAATTATATAACCCTCCCCTTGTCCTCAGCAGCTACGATGCCGGCGAGGGTCTTCCCGAATCGGACATCCTACAATAGAACAACACCTGTCTTTAATCTGCCTTGAGTCACTCACACACTGCCCACCCAACGAAAGGATGCTGCTGCTCCTGGTGGTGGTTATATGATACTAATGCATCTGTGTTATCCCATGCATGAGGGGTTTTCCTCAAATGGCGCTGTATAAATATGCCCTTTTACACGTTTACACAACAGACGATTCTGTGATCTACGTATGTTGTAGTTGAGGCATTTTATGCAATCCCTAAACAGCATACGGAAATTTTGGTACTGACGAGGTTCACTAACATTCGATATTATTATCCATATAATAACCTCTGTCTTATTTTAGAATTAACCATTATATCGCACTTCGTAATAGCATATTATTTATTAGTTATTTAAATAAAGCGCTAAATATTTGCAGAAATTAGGTAAATTCGTTCGGATTTATCCCGATATATTAATGGACATTTCTGATTGTGGGTGTCTGTTAAGATCTTCTCATATAACACACATCAAAGGTCGTCGACGCCGCCTCCTGTAGTAGACTCTGTTCAAGTCTAAGTTTGCAACCATATTCTTT
>CAUFVP010000011.1:0-13830 GCA_959347315.1 Bimastos eiseni
AAAACTGGCATATTAATTTAAGCAAGTAATTGTGAAGGCGCTTGAGGTATGTCCGTAAATATTAGGTCCAATAACTTATACGTCGACACGAGTCTTAACATGATATAACATAATGTGTCTTATACATTGGTTCAGAAGATCGCATCTACAGGGTGGGCCAAAAAAGTAACCTCCTACGGATTTTTACTAATATTTCGGCCAAAAGTAGGAAATATTAAATGAAATTTTACAGGCTGAAAGCCAATTCATATTTACATATAACGTCCAAAATCGAATAAAAATATTTCAAACAGAACAAAAGTTATATCACTTTAATGAGTGCAACCACTGATTATTGATGGTCAAAAAACATTTAACGCCGCAAAAAGTTATAAAAAGTTAATTTATGAAGTCACATTTTGAGTAGTTGTTACAAAACCCACTTATTATTACTGAGAAAAAACTGAAAATTATCGCATATGGAAGTCACCTTGACGTCACCTAGCAAGCAATCGATTAAATTGGTGAATACAAATGTTTTGCGATTAACCACTTTATGATGGCATCTGTAGCAAACTGAAACTTGGGCAAGGTATCCATGACAGATAAAATGCGTATACCGATACTTCATGAGCATGCTCTTGGAGCCAAAGCTGTTATCAAAGCTCACTCCAAAATTACTGGAGCTGAGAACTTATAAAAATATGCGGACGCATTGATGATAGGATGACAGACGTGCGGCTGATGTTCGCCGAATAAGTTCATCAACATGCTCGATATTTGTTCGGTTGCCGATAGATTTCTGCCTTTCCCAGTGGAACGTCGCAAGGGCAGCGGAAGACAGAAATCTATCGGCAACTGAACATCAGCCGCACGTCTGTTAGAAGATTTGCCAAAGAAGGTCTGAACCTCACCGCTTTTCGTCATGTCCCGGGGCAGATTTTGCTTTGATAACATGCTTTGATAACAATAAATGATGATTTAATTACCCAGGTCAGTTCGACCAAATTTCTAGGAGTAGTGGTTGACCAAAATTTATCATGGGGTGAACACATAGCAACAATATCAGCTAATGTGGCCAAGAATGTTGGGATGCTGAGGAGAACATCTCATTTGTTACCGTCTTCCATTAGACTACAATTGTATTACTCATTAATTTATCCTTACTTTTCTTATTGCAATGCAATTTGGGCGTCAACCTACAATTCCCGACTTAATAAATTGACACTCCTCCAGAAACGGGCTCTTCGTTGCATTGCTGGTACAGCCTGGGGATCCCATACTGACCAAATCTTTAGGGAATACAAATTAATGAAGCTCCCCCAGGTCTGTACTTATCAAATAGCTATATTTATGTACCGTTCTGTACATGAGCTTTTGCCGGTAAGATTTTCAGAATACTTCGAACTTGCAATATGTTCCATTCCTATGGTACGAGTACCGCTTCTAGACACCGATCAATTTATGCTCGCACTAATACTCGTAAGTTTGCAATAAGATGCACTGGGCCAAATATTTGGAACGACATCCCTTATGATATTCAAAGGTCTGCAACTTTGCAATCATTTAAAAATAAGATGAGAAAGTATTTGCTGAATTGTCCATTCATCTGATTTGAGTAAGCTTATTATCATCCACCCCTCGCAGATTGATTCTTTAAGTTAGGCCTAAATAAATTAGTTAAGATTAGTAGATGTACGACTGCAACTTGAATATTTGCTGATGTTACTTTATACAAATGTTTTGTTTGCTGCACATTTGAGTTTATTATGTCAGTGCTCACGACAATTTTTATAAAGCAAAATACGTCAGTGGGTGGTCCTGTTAGCGGGAGGTAATCCTTTCGGGCCTCCCTTTGTAACCAACCTGAGTAACTAAATATTATGTGTACACTCGTGATGATTTTTTTCTGATTTGGTTACAATAAAATACTTTCGTTCGTTTTCGTTCGTTCAAATTATCACCGATACAGTGGCCCCAACCAGGTCATCAAAACTTTCCAAATATGTGTGGGTGCAGGTGGTAAACACAGGTTGTGAAAGAATATGCTGTTGTTTCATAACAATTTTTTGAAACGTGACCTCAGAAAATCGTTTCTGTAACTTTTTGCTGCGAAAAATGTTTTTTGACTATCAAAAATCAGTGGTTGCACTCACTAAAAGCGATATAACTTTTGTTCTGTGTGAAATATGTTAGTCAAACTTTGCGGTTATACGTAAGTATGAACTGGCTTAGCGCTTGTAACATTTCATTTACTAATCTCTTCTTTTGGCCAAAATATTAGCAAAACCCTGAGGGGTTACTTTTTAATGGCCCACCCTGTATGTAAGGAACACTCCTTTTTCTTTTTTTCTCATTACTTCTTGCTAATACCCAAATTTCTTAAGTCTTTCCTAGAATGCTTTTACTGAGTCTATTGCAACGGTCTTTTCCATGCGTTCGCCACTCATGAACAACAAAATCCTTGTATCCATATACCAGCTGGTTTTTTTTAAATAAATCTTGTATCTGTGCCCTCTGGCTTTATTGTCGGCGGTAAATGAGAAAAACTTTTGTGCTGGCAGTGCAGGGGCGGCGATCCCGGGGGATCGAGGGTGACAAATTCTTCCCCACCTTTTACAGAAAGGGGTCGCGTTATACGTTTATCTCCTTCACATTTCCTACCCCTCTCATTGGGTGTCCAACCACCCGTCAAACGAGATCGTCGCCAGAGTTACCCCCCCCCCCCCAACTTTTAGAAACCTTGTTGCACCTCTGATCGGTATATGGGTTCAACTGCACTGTGATTTTGGGTGCACGAACTTTAACTCTTAGCTGTATTTTTTTCAATTGTTCAATAACACAACTAATAAAATAACGAATAGCTAATCTATAAATGAGTACCCAGTGATTCAATAGCCATTTATCAGTTGTGTAATTGTGTAACACTGTATCAAGTGTAAAAAGTTTCCAAGATATTATTGTACTTTCTGTCAGAACGATATTCATCATTCACACTTAGCTATTGACTCCTTGACCTCTTCAGAATCACTGTCACATCGTCTTAATGTAGTTATCGCTGGTTCAATATCTCCACAGCATTCTACACTATCAGGAAATCGCTTTTTGCTCGAAAATCCAAACTTCCGCAGACTCATTTTATGCACTGCTTAAAGTGATTTGAAAATACAGCCGGGTCTATTTTGGAGATAATAGGGCTATCAGAGAGTATACCACACATGCACATCTACACACCCATATACACCCACCCACACACATATATAATCTCATCTAATTTATCTATTAAATTAATATGGCGCCCCTTCAAGACCACTACTCAGAGGAGCTCCCGATCCAGGCCCTAGCAAACACAACAGTTTTGAGATTTCGATAAAATGCATCCGAGGGTATGCCCTATAGCAGGGCTTAAAGTGTGCCTGGATGGTCATGGACGGCGTCCAGGCACTTATTTTCGAGGCTGGACGCCGTCCTGCCACTCATTTGGCCAGCAGAGCCTGGACGCCGTCCATGATCGTCCATGCAGCAGTGCAATTCCTCTATATGCGTACTTTATTATCAACAGGAGAAAGAGGAGGAAAAAATTTTGCGCTTCGCGCGTTTACAGACTTTATTTTTACAACTTTCAAAACTATGCCGGCGCCACTGGCTCCTTGTCGACAATTTCACAAAGGAAAGCAATTCTCTGTAGGACTACGCTTTAAATTAAGACAAATATTTTACCAACAAATAATTGACGACTAAATAATGATTGATGGACAAAAGCCTAACGAATGGTAAAAAAATCTATTTTTCGCCCATTGTATTTGGTCAAATAGAAGTTGGATTGATAATCATAATATATTCAAATCCAGCTTCTGGTTCAGCAAGAACCATTTTTGTCACTTCAGCTTCTATCTAGGCAAATATCCTTTTCAATGATCAAACTTTTATTTCAGTAGGCATTAGGTTCGTCTAAATAGCATCTGATTTGGAAGCATTTCGCTCACCAATCAAACTTCTATTCCAGCATCATTAATATTACCAATCCAACTTCTATTTTAGCGAATACAGTGGACCACAGTGCGTGAACCATTTGTCGTCGTCTTAATACGTTGGTGCTCTGCCTTTGCAATCTTTAGTTCTTAACTCTTTGACACCAGATCCGTTCATAAATGACGTCACGCGCCTATAGGGAGGGTTCACAAATGTGAGACGATGTGTGACAAGGGGGACCGACGTCACATCATCACATCAAAATACGTAATTTTATTAAAAACTTGCACTCATATAAACAAGTTCCACTTAATTAGCAGTAGTTGTTACCACAATGAAACAACACTATTATGATTATGATAGTCTTTCATCCTGAGGAATGCATAAGATTGTAATCATCATAGGCTACTTAATTTCTCCATTTTTCTTCGTTCTACTATTATAATTTGAAATATTTTCAGTTAGACCTACAATTAAATTTTTTAATAATTATTTAGCAGAAAATTTGCACTACATTCTGGACATCTGGTTTGATTTTTTTGGGCCAGGGCCCTGTGACGTCGTATTTTAGGGGGTCGTGGCATTTGTGACGACGTGTAACAAAGGAGAAGGGGTCAAAAATCGTCCAAAATTGCGTGACGTCATTTATGGACGGATCCCCTAGCCTCCAGGCACTTCTTTTTTTTACACTTTAAGCACTGCCCTATAGGAAGCGAGTGAAAGAGCGAAGAGAGGCCGTTCCATGCTGTGGGACCAGCGATGGCGAACGCCATGGACTGTGCCAATGGTAGTGCGAGCAACAGATACAAAGAGCTCATGTTGAGAGGCTGACCGTAAAGACCGCGGTGATCCTGGCACGCTGTGACAGGAACAACCAGGGATTGCAAGTTGACTAAAGCCCAACTCAATAGACAGCCCCAAGCCAAAGAACATAATCGGAAGTGAAGGCGCTGAGAGAAAGGGAGCCAATGCAATGTGTCTCGCATAGACCTACACAGTACACATGTATAATCAGAGACAGGAGTCAATTTAGGAAGGCGACCAATCACGTAGAACGCGCTCAAGGCAGTGAAGGCCAGACTGAGGAAGGCCAACAAGAATGGCAGAGCAGTAGTCCAGACGATTTAGGAAGAAAGCAAGGACAAGAGTGGAAGCAGCAGCAGTGGAAATAGGGCGGGTGACAATACGCAGGTGGAGCAACTGATAGTAGCATGCACGGGTGACGCCATTGATAATTATGTTTAGTGAAAGAATTCTTGTTTCAAAACCACTCCAAAGTCTCGAGCAGAGGTGCTGAGAGTGACGAAAAGAAACCTGATTGAGAGTGCATTAAGGCCGATTTTGGCTAACTGTTGACGGGTGCCCAGCCAGATATAGGTGATCTTGGTAGCCTTAAGACGTAGCCGTAAGACGTAGCCGTTTTGACCACATCCAAGAAGTTAGAGCAGCAAGAGCATTTGGCATGAGTTGAACTACATCTGTTGCTTCTTTAGCAAGACAGTGCACATAGGATTGAATGTCATCAGCGTAAGAATGACTGCGAAGTGAGCATAGAGAAAGAAGTGATCCCAAATCAGCTGTGAGGAGATAGAGAAGGTGGCCCAAAACTGAGCAGGAGTAGGAGCCCAAGGAGAGCAGGAAGACAGGAAGGAAATTGAGGTGGAACGACCCGAAAGATAAGAGGTAAACCAGTCAGTGGGGCAGCAGAGATACCAAAAGAAAGACGGAGATGACGCAATAGAATCTGGTGATCAGCAGAGTCGAAGGCAGCACTGACGTCATAAAGAGTCAAAAGCGTTTCCTCCGATCCGTCGATTGCGCAGTAGATTTCAGATAATAAAAAAATGAAGAAGAAGGGTCTCCGTGGAGTGTCCTTTACGGAAGCCAGATTGAAAAGTAGGGAGCAGATATAGTCTATATATATATATAGACTATACCTAAGGCGTCTTGCCGCTGAAAGCTAATCACTTCTGATCCCTTTTCGGTTTCTAATTTGCCTGTCTTAATTAAGTTTTTATTAATTATGAACTTTGTACAAGAGGCCTTCGTCAAGTTATAGTCATTCCTATCGAACATTTCTATATCGCCCCTTCAAGAAAACTAATAAAATGCGCTACCAACGCTGACACGGTTAAAAAGAACAGTCTTAAGTGCTTTCTGGTGGCAATAAGAATAGATCACGTGAGGGAAGGTCTTGGGGAAAAGGAGAAGCTCAAGAGGGAGACCATGTCGATGGTGGACCACAGATATGGCGCAGTTCTGCCAGTTGTAAGTTATTGCATCGCATTGCATTGTGTCACAATTAATCGCAATCAACCACCAACAAGTCATGACACAAGTAGGCCTACCATGCATGATCATAAAAATTCTTTAAGATGTCTAACGCTCCTTGTACACGAAAGTTAAAAAGTCGAATACATAAGAGCCAGAAAAAGGTATGACAGGCAGAATTCTGAACTTATCTATCCACCCAGTTAAAGGTAGTGGGGACAAGAAGGAATACACGGGAGGGGTAGTACTTATACCCTGTCATGTTGTCACAATTGTCAGGTGACATTTTCAGCATCCTCATAAAAGCTGCTCTTAGATGCATTCCTGCGGTGGATTGCAGCCTTTAGACGTGCAACAAATGGTCCGAGACTGAGAGCGAACGCCCTGCGCTGGATGGCTGCTGCCTTCGCCTGGGTCGATAGGCTGAGTGGCTGCGTTGGACATCGCCCACGCGCAGACAGAATCGTCTGAGGTTAGAACAGACAGCGGAATTCGATCGGATGATTGGCCGGCGGTCTTAGCCCAGCCCACCTTATCGGCTGGCGTACCAGACCCCGGTTTAGAGTTCCTCCGCCTTAGAGGGCGACCGCCCATCGGTGAAATTCCACCCGATGAAGATTTCCAAGCAGCAAAGCGAGGACTGAGATTGCAGCGTCTAAGCTAAGATCTAACGCTGGCAATTGAAGAGCATCTGTGGATTGCACTGCAGTGGCAATTAGTTCATTGAATTTTCGCCTTCGTTGGGCGTTTGTGTGGTTGGCCCAAAGACTGGTTTAGATTAAGCCATGCTCAGACTTGCAGGCGATGTTTTACTTCAGACAATGTAGTCCACACAAAGGTTAAGCCTATAGAAGCAACGCGTGAGAAAAGTGTGAACACTTATGACAATGTCTTTTTCAAATAGCATAATTATTAATAACTCTCATTTTGCATCAAAGACGTGACCACTTTTGGACTTAACTAGTAAGTCTATCTTCAGTCGACAAACAAAAGGAACATAATATTCGTCTTCAGTTGAATCATCATCGCTCGTTGACTTTGAGCTGAATTTGATGAGACACAGACGAATCTATAATTATTATGTAGACGATTATCTTATTAGTGAAATCAAGATCAAGAGATGACGTCCAGTCTCAGTCGGGGATGTGGCGATTGTTCTGATCTTGTGGTTCGCGATCGTCCAGAGGTGATGGACTTCCGGATTCACGGAGGATCGAGCATGGATTACTTCACTGGAAAGAGATTCCATTTTGGCGGCACAGAGGAATACGGAGGAGGAGGGGCAGGAGGGGGAGGAATGGGTGCGTACATCTTTCCGGAAATGATTGGAAGGTCGTATGCGCAACCTGTCGACGACGTTGGAAAGTCTGCTGCATGCAGCAACAGCAGCAGCGAAGACGAGAGTTCAGCAGGGTCAGGGCATCAGTCAAACCCCGAACGACGAGGGGCACACGATGATTGCCGACCAACGTCACCAACAGAGGAGGAAACTGCTGGCCAGGGAAGTAGCAGCAGCAGCCGGTCGATGATGCGGGTCATAACGACTAAGACGGATGATGACGAAGACTCCTCGTGCAGCAAGGAAGTGATGATACGCAATGACATGACAGGAGGAGAAGGAGAAGGAGGAAGAGCAGGAGGAGGAATGGATTCATGTTTCGGTGGCATCCGAAAGAACAAGGCGCAGAAACAGGTATTCTCTCATCGCATCAGACTAACATCTGATGCGTTCATTACAAAGTCAGCATATAGGCCTATATAGGTCAATATCCAATCTCAGCCATATGTCGCACAAGCAGAGAGGAGTTACTCCGAGTTAGTAAGTAGCGTAAGTTTAAATGTTCTTCATTATAGACTATATATACCAACAAACGATATCATTAATTGCATCTGTTTTAAACCGTATAACATTCGCATAATAATACAAAATTCTCTTGACAAGACAACGACTCTATGTTGGATGAGATCATGTGGACTGGCTTCCATGTTGTATGGGGTGATCCTACAAGGAGGAGGCAGGAGGGAGAAGGTTGTGAAGGATGTGGCTTGTGTTCTAAAGGACTGAGCGGAAAAGAGCAGTCAGCTCTATATAGCATAGAACAGTGTTCTTCAAAAGAAGGTAAATCAACAGGAAAAAGCCAGAACAGATCAATTTTCTTAGGAGTCCGTTAAGGCTAGAGCGGTATCATAGCACTCCCCAGCATTGGGAAATCCCCATTCCCCACCAAACGGGGAGAAGTACAGTTTAGTCGGTCGTGCAAAAATAGCTCAAACAACATCAAACAGTCTTTGATCATGGATTCATGGAGATCCTGGGCGACAAACACTCGAAGTGCGAACATGGATTGCCGTGCCGGGAAATTACAGCAAATTGTGTCACTGTGTGCCTCAAATGAACTCGATCAGAGATGATGACGCGCAGAATTACCATCTCGCGGGCTCTCTGGTGTACCTTCTATATATGCATGGGGAAATGGTGGGCAATAGGTTTGGACGACGGACTTACAGCATGGTTGCCCATCCTGAGATATGATCAAGCTCAGAGAGAGAGACAGACAGACAGACAGACAGACAGATACAGAGAAAGAGAAAGAGAGAGTGACAGACAGACAGATAGAGAGAGCACCTGCATGCTGCAAGTGAGCCAGTTATGCATCACTTCTTCAGCGATCCATCGAGCAAAGAAAAGACAACTGTACAGCCAGAGCACCAGTGATTCGATATTCTGTCGATCCGAGGGTTACTCTTACTATACATTGGGATTGCAAGATTATGTCAGATGCTACAAGGTTTGTTGACCGCCTTTCAATTATCAGACAGTTCCCATCATCGAAAATGAGTGTTGGACCGATATCAGAAGTTTATGATTGGAAGACAGATTCGTATACCTGGGAAGACACAACGGCGAGCAATACGAGTTGCAATTAAGGGCGGCGCATGAATGAAAGGAAAACAGAATTAGGAGGTGACATCTTCATCCTTGCCGACTGATTTCATATTTCTAAAATTGTTAGGGAAAAGAAATTTCAATTGCATGATTCTGCAAGGTTTCCAAATGTTTAACTCTTAAGTCATTTCGCGACTTTTATATACCAGGGCTGAGAATCATTCATTTGATAATTTATATAACGCATCTTCAAGGGAAACTACTCAGAGGCCAATCAGGCATGTATCGCATAGCAATAAAGGACACACTGAAGACGCGGCAAAAGAATGCTAAATTTCACAGAGACGACTACAAAGAGCTACATGAACTGACAGTCATTTTCAACATAGAATTCAACTAAAATGAATCAACTTCATGTAGAGCCGTATAAGACAGTCTCATAGGCATTTCAACGCACTCAGTGATGTCACATGCGGTCTGCACGAAAGCCGCTAAAAGAACGCATCAACCAATAAATTATCCTTCTTGATATAAGCAAGGAAATATATTCTTTAATAGGCTAGCGCCTGTGAATAAGCTGGTTTCCGCGACTTCGTTTTTGTTGGCGATGTGGAAATGTTGAGATTGCGATTGCTCCACAATGGAACACACAAAAAGAAACAATTATTTTTAAGTGACCGTTCCTTTCGTCGCATTCATTTCGTCGCAAATCATTTTGTCGCAATTCATTTCGTCGCATATCGGTTAGGGTCAGGTTTAGCATCGGAAGGGTCGTTTAGGGTCAGGTTATGCGTGGTGATCGTCGGTTATGGTCAGGGTGTGAGTCGTAAGGGTCGTTTAGGGTCAGCAGGATTATAGGGTTAGTGTCGTTTTTAAAATGTGACTAAATGAACTGCGACGAAATGATCTGCGACGAAATGAACGGGATACTACATGAGGATGCCTATATTAAACTTATTTTAAAGAATGAGTTGATGATATAGTCGGGAAATCTCCTGATTTTAATACACTTATAATTATTATAGGTTATTTTTAAGCAACACGGACTTCACGTTGATATGTATACCGACGACAACAGCTGGTAACAGTGACAAACATGGCGCCAATCTCGTCCAAAATGGCGTACTATCTACGACTTCGTTTTTTCGTTATTAGGTCAGCTTTGTGTCGTCGAGTAGTCTGCATGCTAATGGACTGTTTTACTGAGAGGTCTGGAGGTCAAACCCCTCATGGCTAAAAGTTGCTCCTAGGTCTCACTTGGCTCTGAACCCCTACATGTAGCCAACTTCTCAATAATCTTTGCATTGTCCATAAATTATATACACTGTCGGTAGTATACCCGAGAGCGAGGGATAGGTTTGACCAGTGGCCACCCGTGCTGCCATGCATCGTTTGCCGATGCAAGAGGAAAATGCAGCCGCTAACACTTAATATCCCTGGTTTTGTTCTAGTCAAAGCAAGTCATGCTACTCATTTTATTCTTCTGCCTCTTTTTCCTCCTCTTCCTCCTCTTCCTCCTCCTCCTCTTCCTCCTCTTCCTCCTCCTCCTCTTCCTCCTTCTCCTTCTCCTCTTCTATAACTGTGTGGTTGTCGTTGTTTCTAGGTTCGTCTGAGTATAAATGCACGCGAGAGGCGTCGAATGCATGATCTGAACGATGCACTTGATGAGCTGCGCTCTGTCATTCCCTACGCGCACAGTCCATCCGTCCGTAAGCTGTCTAAGATAGCCACTCTGCTGTTGGCCAAGAACTACATCCTCATGCAGGCCAGTGCTCTCGACGAGATGAGGCGCCTCGTAGGGTACATGAACCACCCGGTGGCGGGTGCTGCGGCCGTGGCGGCTGCTGCTGCTGCCGCTGTTCTTCCTTCTGCAGGTCCTCCTTCATCTCGACTGGCCGCTCCACACCATCCACCGACGACGGCCGCCTTCGACTGTGGCCTCCCTGGACCCCCCTATGCGAGGTCTGCGGCCCCCGGACTCATCGGCCGCGGATCGATTCATGCGGCGTCGGAACCTCACCCACCGCCTCCTCCTCCTCCCCACAATTCCACAGCGACAAACAAAACCAATCCGTGAATAATTCCCTCATTCAAATGTAAATACACAATGAATTCAACGTACAATTATCGAAAAGAGTTTTAGTTATCAAGAAACTCTACCACACGCGCACACCCACAAACACGCCTACACACACCTAGGCCTACATGCACGCACCCACACAACACACCTACCTAAGCACAAAGTGTCTATAGGTTCCGTTGATGAGTCTGCGTATAATAGCTGCAACTTGATAGGAAAATGTCAATGTCCTTGATCATCGCGAGACATTCTGGGTTGTTATCTTCTGCTACAGACCGTGCTAATTCTCTTGATCAATGATGATAATTGTAATAACAGTAGTGCACCGTCTTTTCGGCGAGTGCCTCCCTGCCACTTTGATCCTGCCATGATTTCATGACATGCTGCCTTAAATGACCTCATCTTGCGAGTCCCTATATTTGGGTCAAGATTCTCGTCATCGAAGGAGCGTCATTTCCGGGCAGAAGGACATAAATCTCAAATAATAGCATACATACAGGACGTCACTGTTGAAGATCGAATCATGTCTACCTCATCTTCGTTCAATTTAAAATTGACAAACCGCAATATGATTACGAGTATAGTAGGAACGAATGCTGACAAGTTTTACACGTGTTGAATTTAACTGTCAGCAGCCATGCCAGGCTCAATACATCAAATTTAATTAACGCCACCACCTAGCGGAAGAGGGGACTGTGATCAACCTCACAGGCAATGCGGGAATCGAACTCACTTCCTCGGCTATGAGTGCCAGTCGCCGGTGTATCCGTTACTCTAAGACTTCACTCCAATAGGGTAGGCCTATACCGCTGGTATTGCAGGAGAAACTGCCCACCTGGCAGCGTTATGGAAGGAAATTGCCAACCTCTTGTCAGTGACTTGATATAGCGTTAAACCAATAAGTCTGCTCCCTTGTGCACCTTGGAGTTCAGGCAGTTCATGGCCAGACAGGACTTGCGTTGTTTTATGCATTTTGTCTTACCTTCTGATCCCATGAAGAATAATTACTTGCAGAATAATTTAAGTTTATTTGTTTAATGCCTTCCAGTAGCTGTTTTTACTATATGTAAAAAGCACGATCCGGTAGAGTGGCAGACTCCAGAGGGCGCCAGATTACTAATTAGACTTTGAACATTAAATTATGCTACACTATAAAACATTTGTTCATCCTGTATACCGCTCTGCTGAGCCAGCAGCCAACAGTCGTCTTTTTGATAATGACACTCGACTTTTTATACCCAATACCCACCTCCCCTCAATTCCTCCATTACTCGAAGTGTCCAGTCTAATCTCAAAGTGAATTTCCTCCAATTTCCTCCTCTACCTCAACCTTGTCAAACAAACCATCCAATGAGCTTCCCAGATCGGATCAAGGAGAAAGGAGATCTCTGGCCATTAATTCCACATGCATGTATAAATTTGCATTTGCTAGAGAACTGTGTTCAGTTCTAATTAATGCGTGGCATCCGTTCTGCTTTCGCAGTCGAGCAGTCTTACTTCCTTACTTCATCCCTCACTTGCACCTCGGGGTCGCCCGTGTCAATCTTGCAATGTTATATCCTTGACTCATGTCTCTACTTCACTAATCTAAAGTTATATCCAACCCTCGCGCAACTGTTCTACATTGCGACTGTCAATCTCATCTAGGAGTTAGCCTGTTACTCCTAGCCTGTTAATAACAGGCTAACTCCTGTTAGCCTGTTAGTTAACAGACTAACAGGCCTTTTTTGGCACGTCGTGCAAAATTGCCAGTTATTGATAAAGTTTTGGTTATCAATTTATGGTTATGGTTATCTAAACTAAGAAGCAAAGACCAACTTTTCCATGTAATGAAAGGCTCACGAACGGCGATATTAAATTTCTACAGAGTGTTCTTCTGCAAATTTATACAATAACATGACTGGTTTCAGTACACAATTAACTACAAATTCCGATAGTCTGACATTCTTTGTTTCGAATTGCCAAGACTGCAGCATGCGTATAATATCATTTACGCCGCGTCCATCTCGGTCACGTCATACGTAGGCGAGGCTTATTATTTTACAAAATCAATTGCCTTAGCAATGCGCTGATTTTACGAGTACTGATGTAAGAACACATCAAGTCAAAGCAAAGTGATTTGCCATTTTCATGCAATTTCCTGTTCGGCCTGCATTTGCAACAACAATAAATAAATCGCAAGGTCAGTCGCTTACAGTAGCGGACTTAGATTTCACATAGACAGTTGTAGGCCTATTTTGAAATGCCGAGAGCACAAAATTACACAAAATTTTATATAGTCTCCGATGAACTGTCACAAAATGTTGTCTACGGTCAAGTGCATAAATAATTAAGAGAACTTGAATTATGGGCGAAGCCGGGTAGTAACTAGGCTAGTGTAGGCTATATAGGCCTAGAAACGTTGGTAACACTAGTGTTGATAATCTTCCACCCAATTAGATACCACTGGTAATCTGGATAGCACAGCTGCAGCAGCAACAGCAGAACAATAAATCAGAACAATAATTCTAATTATATAGTCTTGCAGACACGCATAGGGCCTATGCTTGCTTTTGTAATAGAACTCGTTGATCTATGGCAACATTTTAAGCAACGTTTTAAATGGTCCCACTCTTGTATGCGAATAGCACATAGTAATGGC
>CAUFVP010000012.1:0-7500 GCA_959347315.1 Bimastos eiseni
GAGAGTGAAACAGAGAGAGAAGGGGTGTGAGGTAGAGAGAGAGAGTGAAACAGAGAGAGAAGGGGTGTGAGGTAGAGGTAGAGAGAGAGAGAGTGAAACAGAGAGAGAAGGGGTGTGAGGTAGAGAGAGAGAGAGTGAAACAGAGAGAGAAGGGGTGTGAGGTAGAGGTAGAGAGAGAGAGAGTGAAACAGAGAGAGAAGGGGTGTGAGGTAGAGAGAGAGAGAGTGAAACAGAGAGAGAAGGGGTGTGAGGTAGAGAGAGAGAGAGAGAGTGAAACAGAGAGAGAAGGGGTGTGAGGTAGAGGTAGAGAGAGTGAAACAGAGAGAGAAGGGGTGTGAGGTAGAGTAGAGAGAGAGAGTGAAACAGAGAGAGAAGGGGTGTGAGGTAGAGGTAGAGAGAGAGAGTGAAACAGAGAGAGAAGGGGTGTGAGGTAGAGGTAGAGAGAGTGAAACAGAGAGAGAAGGGGTGTGAGGTAGAGGTAGAGAGAGAGAGAGTGAAACAGAGAGAGAAGGGGTGTGAGGTAGAGGTAGAGAGAGAGAGAGTGAAACAGAGAGAGAAGGGGTGTGAGGTAGAGAGAGAGAGAGTGAAACAGAGAGAGAAGGGGTGTGAGGTAGAGAGAGAGAGAGTGAAACAGAGAGAGAAGGGGTGTGAGGTAGAGGTAGAGAGAGAGAGAGTGAAACAGAGAGAGAAGGGGTGTGAGGTAGAGAGAGAGAGAGTGAAACAGAGAGAGAAGGGGTGTGAGGTAGAGAGAGAGAGAGTGAAACAGAGAGAGAAGGGGTGTGAGGTAGAGGTAGAGAGAGAGAGAGTGAAACAGAGAGAGAAGGGGTGTGAGGTAGAGAGAGAGAGAGTGAAAAAGAGAGAGAAGGGGTGTGAGGTAGAGGTAGAGAGAGAGAGAGTGAAACAGAGAGAGAAGGGGTGTGAGGTAGAGGTAGAGAGAGAGAGAGTGAAACAGAGAGAGAAGGGGTGTGAGGTAGAGAGAGAGAGAGTGAAACAGAGAGAGAAGGGGTGTGAGGTAGAGAGAGAGAGAGTGAAAAAGAGAGAGAAGGGGTGTGAGGTAGAGGTAGAGAGAGAGAGAGTGAAACAGAGAGAGAAGGGGTGTGAGGTAGAGGTAGAGAGAGAGAGAGTGAAACAGAGAGAGAAGGGGTGTGAGGTAGAGAGAGAGAGAGTGAAACAGAGAGAGAAGGGGTGTGAGGTAGAGAGAGAGAGAGAGAGTGAAACAGAGAGAGAAGGGGTGTGAGGTAGAGAGAGAGAGAGTGAAACAGAGAGAGAAGGGGTGTGAGGTAGAGGTAGAGAGAGAGAGAGTGAAACAGAGAGAGAAGGGGTGTGAGGTAGAGGTAGAGAGAGAGAGAGTGAAACAGAGAGAGAAGGGGTGTGAGGTAGAGAGAGAGAGAGTGAAACAGAGAGAGAAGGGGTGTGAGGTAGAGGTAGAGAGAGTGAAACAGAGAGAGAAGGGGTGTGAGGTAGAGAGAGAGAGAGTGAAACAGAGAGAGAAGGGGTGTGAGGTAGAGAGAGAGAGAGTGAAACAGAGAGAGAAGGGGTGTGATGGAGAGAGAGAGAGAGTGAAACAGAGAGAGAAGGGGTGTGAGGTAGAGAGAGAGGGAGAGAGTGAAACAGAGAGAGAAGGGGTGTGAGGTAGAGGTAGAGAGAGAGAGAGTGAAACAGAGAGAGAAGGGGTGTGAGGTAGAGAGAGAGAGAGTGAAACAGAGAGAGAAGGGGTGTGAGGTAGAGGTAGAGAGAGAGAGAGTGAAACAGAGAGAGAAGGGGTGTGAGGTAGAGGTAGAGAGAGAGAGAGTGAAACAGAGAGAGAAGGGGTGTGAGGTAGAGAGAGAGAGAGTGAAACAGAGAGAGAAGGGGTGTGAGGTAGAGAGAGAGAGAGTGAAACAGAGAGAGAAGGGGTGTGATGGAGAGAGAGAGAGAGTGAAACAGAGAGAGAAGGGGTGTGAGGTAGAGAGAGAGGGAGAGAGTGAAACAGAGAGAGAAGGGGTGTGAGGTAGAGGTAGAGAGAGAGAGAGTGAAACAGAGAGAGAAGGGGTGTGAGGTAGAGAGAGAGAGAGTGAAACAGAGAGAGAAGGGGTGTGAGGTAGAGGTAGAGAGAGAGAGAGTGAAACAGAGAGAGAAGGGGTGTGAGGTAGAGGTAGAGAGAGAGAGAGTGAAACAGAGAGAGAAGGGGTGTGAGGTAGAGAGAGAGAGTGAAACAGAGAGAGAAGGGGTGTGAGGTAGAGGTAGAGAGAGAGAGAGTGAAACAGAGAGAGAAGGGGTGTGAGGTAGAGAGAGAGAGAGTGAAACAGAGAGAGAAGGGGTGTGAGGTAGAGGTAGAGAGAGAGAGAGTGAAACAGAGAGAGAAGGGGTGTGAGGTAGAGGTAGAGAGAGTGAAACAGAGAGAGAAGGGGTGTGAGGTAGAGGTAGAGAGAGAGAGAGTGAAACAGAGAGAGAAGGGGTGTGATGGAGAGAGAGTGAAACAGAGAGAGAAGGGGTGTGAGGTAGAGAGAGAGAGAGTGAAACAGAGAGAGAAGGGGTGTGAGGTAGAGAGAGAGAGAGTGAAACAGAGAGAGAAGGGGTGTGAGGTAGAGGTAGAGAGAGAGAGAGTGAAACAGAGAGAGAAGGGGTGTGAGGTAGAGAGAGAGAGAGTGAAACAGAGAGAGAAGGGGTGTGAGGTAGAGAGAGAGAGAGTGAAACAGAGAGAGAAGGGGTGTGAGGTAGAGGTAGAGAGAGAGAGAGTGAAACAGAGAGAGAAGGGGTGTGAGGTAGAGAGAGAGAGAGTGAAACAGAGAGAGAAGGGGGGTAGAGGTAGAGAGAGAGAGAGTGAAACAGAGAGAGAAGGGGTGTGAGGTAGAGGTAGAGAGAGAGAGAGTGGAAACAGAGAGAGAAGGGGTGTGAGGTAGAGAGAGAGAGAGTGAAACAGAGAGAGAAGGGGTGTGAGGTAGAGAGAGAGAGAGTGAAAAGAGAGAGAAGGGGTGTGAGGTAGAGGTAGAGAGAGAGAGAGTGAAACAGAGAGAGAAGGGGTGTGAGGTAGAGGTAGAGAGAGAGAGAGTGAAACAGAGAGAGAAGGGGTGTGAGGTAGAGAGAGAGAGAGTGAAACAGAGAGAGAAGGGGTGTGAGGTAGAGAGAGAGAGAGAGAGAGTGAAACACAGAGAGAAGGGGTGTGAGGTAGAGGTAGAGAGAGAGAGAGTGAAACAGAGAGAGAAGGGGTGTGAGGTAGAGAGAGAGAGAGTGAAAAAGAGAGAGAAGGGGTGTGAGGTAGAGGTAGAGAGAGAGAGAGTGAAACAGAGAGAGAAGGGGTGTGAGGTAGAGAGAGAGAGAGAGTGAAACAGAGAGAGAAGGGGTGTGAGGTAGAGAGAGAGAGAGAGTGAAACAGAGAGAGAAGGGGTGTGAGTGAGAGAGAGAGAGTGAAACAGAGAGAGAAGGGGTGTGAGGTAGAGAGAGAGAGAGTGAAACAGAGAGAGAAGGGGTGTGAGGTAGAGGTAGAGAGAGAGTGAAACAGAGAGAGAAGGGGTGTGAGGTAGAGGTAGAGAGAGAGAGAGTGAAACAGAGAGAGAAGGGGTGTGAGGTAGAGGTAGAGAGAGAGAGAGTGAAACAGAGAGAGAAGGGGTGTGAGGTAGAGAGAGAGAGAGTGAAACAGAGAGAGAAGGGGTGTGAGGTAGAGGTAGAGAGAGAGAGAGTGAAACAGAGAGAGAAGGGGTGTGAGGTAGAGAGAGAGAGAGTGAAACAGAGAGAGAAGGGGTGTGAGGTAGAGAGAGAGAGAGTGAAACAGAGAGAGAAGGGGTGTGAGGTAGAGGTAGACAGAGAGAGAGTGAAACAGAGAGAGAAGGGGTGTGAGGTAGAGAGAGAGAGAGTGAAACAGAGAGAGAAGGGGTGTGAGGTAGAGGTAGAGAGAGAGAGAGTGAAACAGAGAGAGAAGGGGTGTGAGGTAGAGGTAGAGAGAGAGAGAGTGAAACAGAGAGAGAAGGGGTGTGAGGTAGAGAGAGAGAGAGTGAAACAGAGAGAGAAGGGGTGTGAGGTAGAGAGAGAGAGAGTGAAAAAGAGAGAGAAGGGGTGTGAGGTAGAGGTAGAGAGAGAGAGAGTGAAACAGAGAGAGAAGGGGTGTGAGGTAGAGGTAGAGAGAGAGAGAGTGAAACAGAGAGAGAAGGGGTGTGAGGTAGAGAGAGAGAGAGTGAAACAGAGAGAGAAGGGGTGTGAGGTAGAGAGAGAGAGAGTGAAACAGAGAGAGAAGGGGTGTGAGGTAGAGAGAGAGAGAGAGTGAAACAGAGAGAGAAGGGGTGTGAGGTAGAGAGAGAGAGAGTGAAACAGAGAGAGAAGGGGTGTGATGGAGAGAGAGAGAGAGTGAAACAGAGAGAGAAGGGGTGTGAGGTAGAGAGAGAGAGAGTGAAACAGAGAGAGAAGGGGTGTGAGGTAGAGAGAGAGAGAGTGAAACAGAGAGAGAAGGGGTGTGAGGTAGAGAGAGAGAGAGTGAAACAGAGAGAGAAGGGGTGTGATGGAGAGAGAGAGAGAGAGAGAGTGAAACAGAGAGAGAAGGGGTGTGAGGTAGAGGTAGAGAGAGAGAGAGTGAAACAGAGAGAGAAGGGGTGTGAGGTAGAGAGAGAGAGAGTGAAACAGAGAGAGAAGGGGTGTGAGGTAGAGAGAGAGAGAGTGAAACAGAGAGAGAAGGGGTGTGAGGTAGAGAGAGAGAGAGTGAAACAGAGAGAGAAGGGGTGTGAGTGAGAGAGAGAGAGTGAAACAGAGAGAGAAGGGGTGTGAGGTAGAGGTAGAGAGAGAGAGAGTGAAACAGAGAGAGAAGGGGTGTGAGGTAGAGGTAGAGAGAGAGAGAGTGAAACAGAGAGAGAAGGGGTGTGAGTGAGAGAGAGAGAGTGAAACAGAGAGAGAAGGGGTGTGAGGTAGAGGTAGAGAGAGAGAGAGTGAAACAGAGAGAGAAGGGGTGTGAGGTAGAGAGAGAGAGAGTGAAACAGAGAGAGAAGGGGTGTGAGGTAGAGAGAGAGAGAGTGAAACAGAAACAGAGAGAGAAGGGGTGTGAGGTAGAGGTAGAGAGAGAGAGAGTGAAACAGAGAGAGAAGGGGTGTGAGGTAGAGAGAGAGAGAGTGAAACAGAGAGAGAAGGGGTGTGAGGTAGAGAGAGAGAGAGTGAAACAGAGAGAGAAGCGGTGTGATGGAGAGAGAGAGAGAGAGAGAGTGAAACAGAGAGAGAAGGGGTGTGAGGTAGAGGTAGAGAGAGAGAGAGTGAAACAGAGACAGAAGGGGTGTGAGGTAGAGAGAGAGAGAGTGAAACAGAGACAGAAGGGGTGTGAGGTAGAGAGAGAGAGAGTGAAACAGAGAGAGAAGGGGTGTGAGGTAAAGAGAGAGAGAGTGAAACAGAGAGAGAAGGGGTGTGAGTGAGAGAGAGAGAGTGAAACAGAGAGAGAAGGGGTGTGAGGTAGAGGTAGAGAGAGAGAGAGTGAAACAGAGAGAGAAGGGGTGTGAGGTAGAGGTAGAGAGAGAGAGAGTGAAACAGAGAGAGAAGGGGTGTGAGTGAGAGAGAGAGAGTGAAACAGAGAGAGAAGGGGTGTGAGGTAGAGGTAGAGAGAGAGAGAGTGAAACAGAGAGAGAAGGGGTGTGAGGTAGAGAGAGAGAGAGTGAAACAGAGAGAGAAGGGGTGTGAGGTAGAGGTAGAGAGAGAGAGAGTGAAACAGAGAGAGAAGGGGTGTGAGGTAGAGGTAGAGAGAGAGAGAGAGTGAAACAGAGAGAGAAGGGGTGTGAGGTAGAGGTAGAGAGAGAGAGAGTGAAACAGAGAGAGAAGGGGTGTGAGGTAGAGAGAGAGAGAGTGAAAAAGAGAGAGAAGGGGTGTGAGGTAGAGGTAGAGAGAGAGAGAGTGAAACAGAGAGAGAAGGGGTGTGAGGTAGAGAGAGAGAGAGTGAAACAGAGAGAGAAGGGGTGTGAGGTAGAGAGAGAGAGAGTGAAACAGAGAGAGAAGGGGTGTGAGTGAGAGAGAGAGAGTGAAACAGAGAGAGAAGGGGTGTGAGGTAGAGGTAGAGAGAGAGAGAGTGAAACAGAGAGAGAAGGGGTGTGAGGTAGAGAGAGAGAGAGTGAAACAGAGAGAGAAGGGGTGTGAGGTAGAGGTAGAGAGAGAGAGAGTGAAACAGAGAGAGAAGGGGTGTGAGGTAGAGGTAGAGAGAGAGAGAGTGAAACAGAGAGAGAAGGGGTGTGAGGTAGAGAGAGAGAGAGTGAAACAGAGAGAGAAGGGGTGTGAGGTAGAGAGAGAGAGAGTGAAAAAGAGAGAGAAGGGGTGTGAGGTAGAGGTAGAGAGAGAGAGAGTGAAACAGAGAGAGAAGGGGTGTGAGGTAGAGGTAGAGAGAGAGAGAGTGAAACAGAGAGAGAAGGGGTGTGAGGTAGAGAGAGAGAGAGTGAAACAGAGAGAGAAGGGGTGTGAGGTAGAGAGAGAGAGAGAGAGAGAGTGAAACAGAGAGAGAAGGGGTGTGAGGTAGAGAGAGAGAGAGTGAAACAGAGAGAGAAGGGGTGTGAGGTAGAGGTAGAGAGAGAGAGTGAAACAGAGAGAGAAGGGGTGTGAGGTAGAGAGAGAGAGAGTGAAACAGAGAGAGAAGGGGTGTGAGGTAGAGGTAGAGAGAGAGAGAGTGAAACAGAGAGAGAAGGGGTGTGAGGTAGAGAGAGAGAGAGTGAAACAGAGAGAGAAGGGGTGTGAGGTAGAGAGAGAGAGAGTGAAACAGAGAGAGAAGGGGTGTGAGGTAGAGGTAGAGAGAGAGAGAGTGAAACAGAGAGAGAAGGGGTGTGAGGTAGAGAGAGAGAGAGTGAAACAGAGAGAGAAGGGGTGTGAGGTAGAGGTAGAGAGAGAGAGTGAAACAGAGAGAGAAGGGGTGTGAGGTAGAGGTAGAGAGAGAGAGAGTGAAACAGAGAGAGAAGGGGTGTGAGGTAGAGAGAGAGAGAGTGAAACAGAGAGAGAAGGGGTGTGAGGTAGAGAGAGAGAGAGTGAAAAAGAGAGAGAAGGGGTGTGAGGTAGAGGTAGAGAGAGAGAGAGTGAAACAGAGAGAGAAGGGGTGTGAGGTAGAGTTAGAGAGAGAGAGAGTGAAACAGAGAGAGAAGGGGTGTGAGGTAGAGAGAGAGAGAGTGAAACAGAGAGAGAAGGGGTGTGAGGTAGAGGTAGAGAGAGAGAGAGTGAAACAGAGAGAGAAGGGGTGTGAGGTAGAGGTAGAGAGAGAGAGAGTGAAACAGAGAGAGAAGGGGTGTGAGGTAGAGAGAGAGAGAGTGAAACAGAGAGAGAAGGGGTGTGAGGTAGAGGTAGAGAGAGAGAGAGTGAAACAGAGAGAGAAGGGGTGTGAGGTAGAGAGAGAGAGAGTGAAACAGAGAGAGAAGGGGTGTGAGGTAGAGAGAGAGAGAGTGAAACAGAGAGAGAAGGGGTGTGAGGTAGAGGTAGAGAGAGAGAGAGTGAAACAGAGAGAGAAGGGGTGTGAGGTAGAGAGAGAGAGAGTGAAACAGAGAGAGAAGGGGTGTGAGGTAGAGGTAGAGAGAGAGAGTGAAA
>CAUFVP010000012.1:12500-17128 GCA_959347315.1 Bimastos eiseni
GCGTGACAGAAAGACATATGCGCCGAGACAGAAAGACATATGCGCCGATATAGAAAGACATATGCGCCAAGACAGAAAGACATATGCGCCGAGACAGAAAGACATATGCGCCGATATAGAAAGACATATCGCCAAGACAGAAAGACATATGCGTCGAGACAGAAAGACATATGCGCCAAGACAGAAAGACATATGCGCCGATATAGAAAGACATATGCGCCAAGACAGAAAGACATATGCGCCGATATAGAAAGACATATGCGCCGTGACAGAAAGACATATGCGCCAACACAGAAAGACATATGCGCCGTGACAGAAAGACATATGCGCCGATATAGAAAGACATATGCGCCAAGACAGAAAGACATATGCGCCGTGACAGAAGGACATATGCGCCGTGACAGAAAGACATATGCGCCGTGACAGAAAGACATATGCGCCGTGACAGAAAGACATATGCGCCAAGACAGCAAGACATATGCGCCGAGACAGAAAGACATATGCGCCGATATAGAAAGACATATCGCCAAGACAGAAAGACATATGCGTCGAGACAGAAAGACATATGCGCCAAGACAGAAAGACATATGCGCCGATATAGAAAGACATATGCGCCGAGACAGAAAGACATA
Organism: Bimastos eiseni; assembly: GCA_959347315.1. Lineage (NCBI taxonomy): Eukaryota > Metazoa > Annelida > Clitellata > Crassiclitellata > Lumbricidae > Bimastos > Bimastos eiseni. Next base: position 13,133 of record CAUFVP010000012.1, read on the forward strand.
TGCGCCGATATAGAAAGACATATGCGCCAAGACAGAAAGACATATGCGCCGATATAGAAAGACATATGCGCCGAGATTGATAGACTTATGCACCGATATAGACACACATGCGCCGATAAAGACACACATATGCGCCGATAGTGACAGACATATACATCTGATGAAAACAATCCTGGGGCATTTTGGTAGCGGAGATTGACTTGCCAGTCACTCTGATCTGCATGTCTCAGTAGTTCAATTGACAGCGAAATGACATCAACCAATCCCTCAAGTACATCGAACCGCTGCTGCTGCTGCTGCTGCTGCTGCTGCTGATGTTCTGCCTCTCCTCCAGCTTCTCCATCGGCTTCTGCTGCCTTCTTCGTTGCTGCTGCTTCTACCTCCGTCTCTGCTGCTTCTGACTATAATTTACCTGTTTCTGCGTCTGCTTTTCTCCAGAAAGCATCTGTTGTTCTCGTCTGAATGGCTTCTTGCAATTTCCTGCTTCGGCTGCTCTCCCCGGAACGCTGATGGCGTGGCTGTTGCTGCCTTCTCTTCTGCTGTTTTTTATGCCTCTGCCACTGTACAACGAACACCTTGGCATATTGCTATGATATAAACACAGTCTCTACGACGCGATTCTCAACGACACTCTGTTTGCAGAAAACCACGTGGTCACGCCTCCTCTAAGAAGCGCTTTTGAGCTGCTTCTTTACTGGGGCGCCATGATGGCCAACATTACTGCAATTGCAAGTAAATTTACGTTTATTTATTTTTGTATTTGTGTTATATAAATACTCGATTAATTAAAGATATCTAGTAAGTTGAATATTTAAGAAAATTATGACGCTACCTATTTCCGTGATTGCATCACATACATTACTATTACTTAACCCACGGATTACATTATCCTCATTACAATTACTCCGCCCATGGATTATATCATCCTCATTACAATTACTCCGCCCATGGATTATATCATCCTCATTACAATTACTCCGCCCATGGATTATATCATCCTCATTACAATTACTCCGCCCATGGATTATATCATCCTCATTACAATTACTTTGCCCATGGTTCGCAATAGCCCCCACTACAATTGCTCCACCATGTTCGAGTTTTCATATGTAAAACTCCACACTATTCTAACAAGCCTTTGTTATTACTAAAACTATTATTATTATTTTTTTTGCCCCAAGGTACTTCATTCCCCCAAGGACTTAGAGATTACTATTATTATGTTAAAACCGTTGTACGGATGGTCAGGCCTCGTCTTCTGGGGGTGAGGGAAAGGTGCCCTGGAAGGCCACAAGATTACTGTGTTGAATACAGATAGATAAACGCTGGAAAAGAAAAGAAACCTCGCGCGTATCATCACTAATGGCAAAGATGCGAGCCCCAACTGCGTTAATAAAATCAGTAGCGGAGGGGTTCAGCGGGCCCATGTTATTATTATTATTATTATTATTATTAATAATAATAATAATAATAATAATAATATTATTATTATTATTATTATTATTAAACGGACGATTTCTAAAGCGCCGTAACGCAGCCAGGCCGCAACAAGGGCGCTTGAGAACTCTTTCAGCCAACAAGCGGCTCACCTCTGTGCGCACCTTTATATAACGCCTGTTCGTAAAGCCAGCACATAGAAACGTAAAACCGTTTTGTGGGTGAACGTTTCTTGAAGAGCTGATCATTAAGAGTGAACGATAATGGAGGAAAATTACGTAAACTTACCACATCGGATTGTGCACACTGCTTCCGGCGGTGTCTTCTCTAGCAGGACTCCATTTGCGGCCGTCAATGGCATCTCCAGAAACCATATGGCTAATTGAAGAATGGCTAATATCGGACCACGGTTAGCCATGCGAACAGTCTCTCACAGTCGTCGATCAAGCGCAGGAAATATCTTCAGCGAACAAATAAGAGAAAGAGTCGAATGCTTTTTTGTCGATGAACCGTTTCAAATCGGTCCAATCATAAACAAAGGGAACGAAATCATCGACGATGTGCGATCGACTTAATGATTTCCTAGAGGGATGTTCAAAACCCTCGCCTCCCCTTCATTTCATATCTTTCGTCGAAAAGAAATCGTAAATCCACCTCAGTTGGCCATTACCACCTCAGTATTGTGCCTCTCACAAATATGTCACTCACGTCAATTAACTTCAAGACAGGTGATTACTTGGCCATGTCGAGACGTCTCTCAAAATGAACCGTTTGTCCATTGGCAATTATTCCTATTGTGGCTGCTTGCAAAGTCTCTTAACGAGGTACGGCATGGCTTAGGAAGATGTCCACTTGACTCTGCTAGCGTTGGCACTCCTATCTTCAATTCAGCTCACTGTTCTTGGCACTTGAAACCCTAGCTGTAAATCGCCAAGATCATCTGCCCCTCATTTCACTAATTGGCGTCGCTGTGTGTCAATTGGTGGACCTCGGAGTGTCCACTTCGAGGTCATCGCTTGAGGTTATCGTTTGATGAGGACTGACCACCTGACGGATTCTAACTCAGTCGAAAACCAAATCAAACTTCAAACGCGTCTCTGACTTCTGTGTTGCTTTCTGTGTGTGTATGTGTGCGCGTCTCTGTCTCTGTGTCTATCTCTGTCTCTCTATGTCTCACTTTGTATCTCTTTGTGTCTCTGTGTGTCTTACTCTATCGATATCTTCTCTGTTTCAAAACGATCATCTTCATCGTCTCTTTGTCGTTTTAAGCATTCTTCTCGATATCCAATTCAACGAATCTTTGTCTTCATCATATGTCTTCGTCTCTGTCGCAGTACGTCTCTGTGTATCCTCGCTTATCTCTGTCCGTCGCTGTCACTCTTCCGGCTCTCTTCTAATTCCTCCCAATTAACATTTCTCCTTAAGATTCGCTGCCATGCGCGTTGCTTTCAAATAATATCTTTCTTTCAAATCAAATCTCTTTCTGGACGAACTCCAACATAAACAGACCGAAGTGTAGTAATTACCTTCGTACACATCGATCGTTTTGATATGTTACCCTCCTCGTGCAGACAGGCCTTGGGGCCGACCTTCTAACGCTTTTCACCGGCCATTCTGTCACTGGTACACAAAAACTCGTGACACCCTCGTCGACGATATTACAAGCTCGAGCGGCCACAACGAGCCATTTTCAGAAGCGCCATCGATGAGAGTTTAGAGCCTTCCTAGCATCTTAGCCAGAAATGTATCCATGAGGAAATTAAGCTAAGCGAAGAGTCCTAAGGAGCCGAGGAAGAGACTATTATCTGGGTGGAGCGTCCGGGCCCTAAAGCCGTTGCGATCTTCATATATCTTCTCGCACGCCATTCAACGAGGCTTAGGGTTAGAACGACGGAGTAGGTAATCGCCTTGGGCGGGAAAAGATGATGACGCGGCGCGATGATATCGTCTGCGATGCAAAGGAAAGAGTTGATGACGTCTTCTTCGCTAATATCATATGCTATGCAGGTTTGGAAAGGATGATGACGTCATCGTTCGCTAATATCGTCTGTTGAACGCAGAGGAAAGGAGGCAAACGTCTATATAAGTTGATATCGTCTGCTGTGCATGGCGGGAAAAGATCAAGACGTCTTTTTTTATTTCGTCGATGTCCTCGACAACCGAAAGACTTCGGTCAGTGCGACTGCGGAGATAATCATGTGTCGTCTGGTCCTACAATATGCACACACAGTCAAATAACGAATGCACACAGAAATGTCTCATCTGTTCAGACAGGAATTCAATTTATCGTCCATCATCACGATGTATCAAAGTACAGGAACCTCTATCTAGAGATGCTTTTTTATCTAGAGATACATTTTTATCTAGAGATACTTTTTTATCTAGAGATACTTTTTATCTAGAGATACTTTTTGTATTTACGTACATCAATCTGTTTATTTGTAGCCACGACAAGCAGTTTGCTCAAAAGGCAAAACAAGAACATCGAAAATGATAAAACTGAAGTCTACTAAGGTAACCCCGAAACGGATTGAAATCCCGCTGGAAGGGACACCTGAG
>CAUFVP010000013.1:0-33511 GCA_959347315.1 Bimastos eiseni
AGAGACGACACAATCATCGTTTCAGCATTGATCATTAATATCCATCGGCCGAATTATGACAAGGCGTCCGAGACCGGACGATTACCGTTTAAGGCGTTTTCTGGGCTTGATGCGCAGATTGAGCTCCAATTCGCGGTAGATCCGATAAACCCGTTTATGGTTCCATGGGTGGCCCAACACATTGCGCAGATATAAGAAACACAAGCCAAAGCCCCAGGTGCGATGTGCCCCGGTGATGGCCAGCAGCAGATCAGCAATCACCTGGTTTTCATCACTGAGCTTTGGGCCGTAGCGATAGCAGGTCTCGCTGATTTCAAAGGTTCGACAGGCGAACGCAATACTCACCTTATTCTGCGCCACTCGGTTCACGGCCATCTCGCGGCGTTGAGATGGCCGTGTTATTTTTTTCCAAGAACTTCCTTTAAAATCTCATTTTGCATCGAAAGCTCGGCGAACATCTTCTTCAGACGACGGTTCTCGTCTTGAACGCTCTTCATCTCGCTGATCATCGCGGCATCCATACCGCCATATTTGGATCGCCATTTATAAAATGTAGCATTCGATATGGCGTGTTCGCGACAAAGCTCAACAACTGAAACACCAGCCTCGGCCTGCTTCAGCACAGACATAATCTGTGTTTCTGTAAATCTGCTCTTTTTCATTAAAATCTCCTCGTCCTTAATACCGAGAAAATTCTACTTCCAAACCCAATTCATTTTTGGGGGGATTACCATTGCGGCCAGCCCGGGACGTCCTGCTCGACAAGCAATACTCGCATTGCGCTTCGGCCCGGCCAGCATCAAGCGCCCGGAAAGGGGCATGCCAATTGCTGATCTCAGGCAATTGCCCGAAGTCGTCCATCTTCATCTGGTTGATATCCGCGAGATTGATGCTCCGGAGGGCATCGACCCGATCCATTGGCTGTTGTTGACCAGCCACATGGTCGAAACACTTGGCCAGGCCCGCCTGATGCTGGACTTTTACCGGAAACGCTGGATCATCGAAGAGTTCTTCCGGACGCTGAAGTCGGCAGGCTTCAGGATTGAAGACGCCAAAATGAGTGATCCTGCTGTCTTCATGAATTTTGCCGCTCTTGCAGCCATTGCCGCCGTCACTGTCACGCAGATGGTGCGCGCCCGCGACAATCCTTCAGGCCAGCTTCTTGCAGACGCCTTTGATCCTGATGACAAGCCCCTGCTGATGGCAATCTGCAAGGACTATGAAGGCGAAACGCCAACCGGGCGTCAGAAAAACCCGCACCCACCCGACACCCTGGCCTACGCAACATGGGTCATCGCAAGGCTTGGCGCATGGACCGGCTATTACAGTAAGCCAAGTCCAGCAACTCTGGCCCGAGGCCTTCGGAAATATCACGCCGTTAAATACGGGGCGCAAATGGCGGGAGGAGTTGTGTGAATCGAATAGTTCATCTTTGGGGGGGATTACCAATGCGCCCTGCTGTGGCCGACAGCTTTGCCTTTTCGGAGACAAGCTGCCATCCGACTGACAGCACCCTTTCAATTCAGTGCAATTGGTCAGAGATCGTCAGAAATAATGGCCTCAACGTCCGCGTCAAACTGCCTAACAGTTTCAGGATCGCGATCAAAATAGCGCTCTATAAATCCAGGTTTGTAAACACCACAATCTATACTACCATCCTCGCCCCAACGGGCAGATTGAATAGCTAAGTTACCACTTGAATATGAGCAAATACACCACAACGACGGGATTTTGTTAGATACAACTTCAAAAAAATTTGCATCAAAGAACGCGATACCATTTCGTCCTGAGTCGATAAGGTATGTGATATGCCTTTCAAAAATTGTAATCGAAAATACGGTGTAGATCTCATTTAAGCTTAACCATCCATTTAGCCGCTCACCTGAGTCCAACTCAGTTTTAATAACTTTCACTTTCATGGATTTATACCATTGTTAAAAACTACCTTGTAATCCAAGCCATAGAACACTTCTTCGGGCCAATCTTGCGAAAATGAAAGTTAATTAGAATTGCAGTCATGGTAACGCTTGAACACGGTATTCCACTTGCCAAATGAGGCCGGAAGATCGCGCTACGGGCTGCCGGTGCGTGCGATCCACAATACGGCTTCCAGAAACAAGCGATTGTTGCTCCCGCTGCGCCCGGGATCGCCAGGCTTGCCAAGACAATGCGGTTCCATTTTCGCCCATTGAGCGTCAGTTATCGTGAAGCGCACCATCACGGGGCTGACTTCACCTACCGCACTTTACAGCTCTGCCCAACAGGTGACGGATTTTGGTTCGGCACAAAGTAGCCTGACCGTCAACGTGTACCAGCTATCGGCTGCGGTCGGGCGTGGCTACGCAGGCAACGCACTGATTTAGGAAACAGCTTTTTGATTGCCAAAATAGCGCAACACGATGAATCCCCAAACTGTTGAAAGGAGAGAGCCGCTGATGACACCCATCTTGACCATTTCCTGCAAATGAACATCGGAGAAAGCCAGTAAGCCGATAAATAGGCTCATGGTGAAACCGACACCAGCAATGATGGACACTCCATAAATATGCGTCCAGCTCACGCCATCGGGTTTGCTGACAAGGCGTGTTTTTACCAAAAGCCAAGTGATGCCGAAGATGCCGATTTGCTTGCCAAAGAAAAGCCCCAGCGCAATTCCAAGCGGCAACGGTTCCAGCGTATCAGAGAACTTCATGCCTTCAAAACTTACGCCTGCACTGGTGAATGCAAAGATGGGAAGCACCAGAAAGCTGATCCAAGGATGCAGGAAGTGCATACAGGAGTTTAGCGGAGAATGGTTGGGCTGGTCTTTATCACGCATTGGTATGGCCATGCCCACGGCTACACCCGCAATGGTGGTGTGGATGCCGCAATAGTACAGACAGAACCATAGGTAAATGCCAATCAGCATATAGGGCGCAATCGCGGTTACATTACGCCAGTTAAGGAAAGCTAGTAGGCCGACCCCTGCGATAGCCAAACCTAAAGGCAGCAGTGCAAGAGAGGTGTTGTAGAATGCGGCGATGATGAGAATTGCGCCTAAATCATCGAAGATCGCTATCGCTAGGAGGAAAGTCTTGGCCGCGGGCGGAATGCCTCTGCCAACCAATGTTAGAACACACAGCGCAAAGGCGATGTCTGTTGCTGAAGGAATAGCCCAACCCGTCATATTGGCTGGATGTGCGTGGTTGAAAGCAAAGAAGATTAATGCGGGAACCGCCATGCCAACTACGGCTGCCAGTAGCGGGAGAACTATTTGGTCACGTTTGGAGAGAAAACCTTCACGCATTTCGCGTTTTAGCTCCATGCCAACGATCAGGAAGAAAAAGACCATCAGAATATCTTTTACCCAATCCTTTAATGGCTCGGCAGCAAGAGAGGTTCCGTAGCCGAACGTGAGAGGCGTGGAGATTAGTGTTTTGTACCATTCAGAAAGCGGAGAGTTCGCAATGATGAGCGCGAGGACGGCAAAGGCAATCATCACGATGCCAGCGGCTGATTCCGTTTCAATAAAGTCTTGAATCAGTCGAGGGAGAATACTTTTTGAGCGTGGTTTTGTCTGTGTCATGGCTGTCCGTTTTTTATGTTCAGCCGCAACATTGGGCAAATGCTGAAAACTAATTAAGCGCATCAAAAAAGCTGCTGCCATCGGCCCTTTTCGTGTCGATCTAAAATGCCGAGATCGCGTAATCCTGCGGGGCAGGATAGAAGCCCATCCGTGACGATGGTTTCGGTTGGCCCATATTCGGTTTCACCTACATCTCATCAAGGTGCCATCGCCAATGTCGATAACCCACGCATGCGGTTTACCCGTTTAAGGCGGATATCAGATGCAAACATTGGACCAAATCTGTTCCACCAAAGCCTGACTGCCTCATGGCATAAATCGTATCCGCGTGCGGATATTAAATCTTCAACCTCACGCAGCCAAAGCGGATAGCGCACATACAGCATTACGACTTCGCGGATTACTTCCGGTGATGAGTGAAAATAGCGGAACGGATCTGCGGATTTGGGCGCGCTCATTCAACTTGGTTAGCACCAGCCGCCCTGCCCGGCAATCCTCCTCCTGACAGAACCTGTGCTCTAACCTATCGCGAATTCAGCCGCAGTGTCATTTGCGCCTGGGCGGAATAGGTCATCATATCACTGCCGATACCGGCTATGCCGCCGCCCAGGCTCAGGTCCAGATCCCGGTTCACGGCTGCCGCAATGCCAAATGCAGCGCGCCCTGAGAAGCCGTCGGCGAGATAGGCGCTCGTATCTATGGCGTTGAGATTGTTCACATTGGGCTGGCTGACATAATCGCCATAGATTCCAATGTAAGGCGTCAGGCGCGTATGGTCAGCCATGAAACTATAGGAAATCTTATCCCCCACGCTCACGCGCATCGTAGACATATTCCAAGCGTTATTGGCAACGTTCAGAGAGTCCGTATAGCTCCCATGGGCTTCGTTGATATAACTGAAATCCAGCGACGGCTCATTGACCAAATCACGCCCCATCATGAAGCGACCATTCAGGCCCGCCCCTAAGAGATAGCGGATGCCGCTAATATTGGCCGTGGCGGTTGCGCCATCAGCCGTGGAGGTTATGCCGTAATTAAGAAAGGCACCCGAAGCCAAAACTTGCGCCGTGATATGATCATCAAGTTTGGCGGCCAGATAAACGCCCACCAGGGGGCTGCTGTCGGTCAGGTTGGAGCCCAGGGCCGAGGACGAGAGATAGGCGTTTTCATAGCCTGCAAAAAAGCCGAAGAGCGCGCGCCCATCATCATCCAAACGGGTATTCAACCCCACGGCACCAGTGAAGGTGCTCAGGTTTAATGAGTTCGCATCATTATTGAGTGTGCCCATATAGGTGCCCGAAGCCCAGATGGTTGGAGCATTGTCACGCGCGGCAGAAACCCATGCCGCCGGATGTGGGCCGGGGCCGTGGGCTGCTTGAGTAGACGCATGCGCGCTGCAACGGCCCGAAGCGCTGCTGGAGATAAAGCCGCCATTCGGCCCCATGGAGATACCCGTGGGGCACTCGCTCATGCCGTCGGCTATGGCTTGATCAACCATGCCCGTTACCGACTGCGCAAAGCCGTTCATCAACACGCCGGCGGTTTGCCCTTCAAATTGCCGCAGGTTGCGGCTGGCTTGCGTCACGGAGGTGACTGCGACATTGTAGTTCCGCGAGGCAGGGTTGTTCAGGCTGTCACCAGAATAGTCCGTGGTGATGACCTTGGTGCCTGATGTCGTGAAGGGTGATGCGGTTGGCGTGCAACTGGCCGTGGCCGAGCCGGAGGTGATGGTGCCCAGTGTTCCGGTGCAAAGCACCGTGGTGCCATCTTTGAAATCAACCGTCTGCGGTTCCGTACCGCCAGCGGTCAAACCCGTGAGCGTGACCGAGAGAGTGGGATTCGAATTCTGCGCGGTTGATGTGGGGCTGAACGTGCCGAAAGTTGGCGTGGTTTTGATAGGCGTGACTATAACACTAACCGCATATCCATGTGCACTATTCGAGTCGTCACCTTCGTAGTATATATAAACGACCTTAGTTCCCGCTGCTGTGAAGGGGGAAGTTGCGGGGGTACAGGTGCCCGTGGCTGAGCCGTTCGTTACTGGCCCCAGCGTTGCTGAGCAAAAGGGATTAAATTGAAAGGCATTATCCGCAAAAGCAACCGTTTTCCCCAATGCACCAGCGGGCAGGCCCGAGAGGGTGACTGATAATGGCGGATTGGAATTTTGTGGGGTTGTACGCGGGCTATAGGCAGATAATGTAGCATCGGCATTCGCCGCACTCACCGCTGCCACCGTTACGGCAAGTGACAGGATAAACACCGAGATGATGCGCAGACAGAGTCTTTTCATTGCAATTTCCGTAACTTTTGATTGATTCTATTGTCATTAGTTAATTAGAAGTTGACGGTTATCTGCACGCCGCCATGTTGTCAAGCTGCACAGGCTTGATATCGGCTCTGTTCCACAAATGAGTTGAAAGGGGATGCCTCACGTGAAACCAGCGTGGTATCTATGGTGCATGAGTAAGCCTACACCCCCAACCTACAAGACCCTGAGCTGGCCCGAGTTACAAGGTAGCGCACAAACGCCGTGGCGCGCTGACGATTCGGCATGACACTCCGGCAGATGACAGGGTTCGTTGAAAGCCTGTTGTGCCTGATCGGTCTGGACTGGCCGGTGCCAAACTTCAGTACCCTATAGACCCTATGGCAGGCTGTTAGAGCAGACTCTTGGCCTTGAGATCGGCCGCGAAAAGCGCAAGCGGCATGACCAGACTCAACGGCCTGCCCTGAAGCGGTTCCGCGCCGTAGCTGGCGTACCATGCAGCCGCCCGCTCGTTCTTCGCGTCGATGATAAGCAAAATGCCGCCGCCTTCCGCGGCGAGACGGAGGCAGCGCAGCGCAGCCGCGCCGAGAAGCTGGCCGCCAAGCCCCTGCCCCGCCACGCTCTTGTCGGTCGCGATGCGCGCCAGTTTGAAGCCGGCGACTTCGTGCCGAGCCAACCCTTTGACCATAGCCAGCGGCACATCGTCATGCGCCACGGCTGAAGGCGTGACCGTATAAAAGCCAAGCACCTTGCCAGGCACGGCGTCGTCGATCGCGCAGAAGGTCTTTGAGGCGTTTTGCTCGTGACTCTGCCGCGCATAGCGCAGCAGAAACAAATTCATGTCGGGATCGTCACAATCGAAACTTTGCCGATCATGGGCTTTGCTGATCGGCTCTTCATGCCACGCCGGCGGCATTACAGCGTGGCGGGCAGCGCAGCAAGGGCAGCCTTCAGTTTCGCGTTGGGCTTCGGCGGGTTTTCCAGCAGCTCAAGGATACGCATGAAATCGCGCTCCGAGACCTTGATAACTTCGGCCTCGTGGATCACAGCTTCCGCCTCACGCAGCGCCGATTGCGTGACGAAGTTGGTCAGATCGGTATTGCTAAGCGCCGCCGCCCGAACAAGACGCGCCTTCACCTCCGGACGCACCCGGAGGTTCATTCTCTCGTTATGATCGACGATTGTGCGCGGCATGTCGGCCTCCCAAATTATGTACTCACCTAAAGCGTACACGATTTGGTCTGATGTGTCAAATTTCAGGTGCTTTGATTACGTACAGAGCAAGGCCGAACCCAAAGGCTTGTTATGAATGGTAGAAAACAAGTGCTTGTCTTTGTTTTTTTTTCAACCTATCGCGAATTCAGCCGCAGTGTCATTTGCGCCTGGGCGGAATAGGTCATCATATCACTGCCGATACCGGCAATGCCGCCGCCAAGGCTCACGTCTAAATCCCTATTCACCGCCGCCGCAATGCCAAATGCAGCGCGCCCTGAGAAGCCGTCGGCGAGATAGGCGCTCGTATCTATGGCGTTGAGATTGTTCACATTGGGCTGGCTGACATAATCACCATAGATTCCTACGTAAGGCGTCAGGCGCGTATGGTCAGCCATGAAGCTATAGGAAACCTTATCCCCCACGCTCACGCGCATCGAGGACATACTCCAAGCGTCATTGGCAACGTTCAGAGAGTCGATATAGCTCCCGTGGGATTCGTTGACATAGCTGAAATCCAATGAGGGTTCATTGACCAAATCACGCCCCATCATGAACCGGCCATTCAGGCCCGCACCTAAGAGATAACGCATTCCGCCGATATTGGCCGTGGCTGTTGCTCCATCGGCCGTGGAGGTGATGCCATAGTTCAGAAAAGCACTCGAAGCCAAAACTTGCGCGGTGAGCTGATCATTCAACTTGGTGGCCAGATAAACACCAACCAGAGGGCTGCTGTCGGTCAGGCTGGAACCCAGCGCTGATGACGTGAGATAAGCATTTTCATAACCCGCAAAAAAGCCAAAGAGATAGCGCCCCTCATCATCCAAACGGGCATTCAGGCCCACGGCACCGGTGAAGGCGCTCATGTTGAGTTGGTTGCCATTATTATTGAGCGTGCCTGTATAGGTGCCTGAGGCCCAGATCGTTGGCTCACTGTTGCGATCGGCACTTGACCATGCCACCGGATGCGCAGTTACACCCGCGCCTGAACGGCGGGCAGCGCCAGCAGAATTGCCCGCACCGCAACGATCAGCACCTGAAGTGGAGATAAAGCCGCCATTCGGCCCCACGGAGATACCTGTGGGGCATTCGCTCATGCCATCGGCTATGGCATGACCAACCATGTCAGTCACCGTCTGCGCAAAGCCGTTCATCAACACGCCAGCGGTTTGCCCTTCAAATTGGCGCAGGTTGCGGCTGGCTTGCGCGACCGTGACAGAAGTGACCGTGACATCAGAAGTATAACTATTGCCGCCATTCAAACTGTCGCCAAGATAGGTTACTTTTATGGTCTTAGTTCCCGTTGCGGTAAAGGGCGAAGTTGTGGGTGTGCAAGTGGCCGTGGCTGAGCCAGCTGTTACTGTCCCAACTACTGCTATGCAATACTGCTCTGTGTTATCGAAAGCATTAAAAAAAACACGTCTCCCCGCAGCGTCATTAGGCAGGCCCGAGAGAGTGACTGAGAGTGGTGGATTCGAATTCTGCGGGGTTGTCGTTGGACTGAAATTAGTTAAGGTGGCTGTGGTAGTCGTCGCCGTGACCGTGACAGAATTATTCTGTGTGAGCGTGTTATTAGCAGTGTCACCAGAATAGATCGTGGTGATGCTCTTGGTTCCCGCTGCCGTGAAGGCCGAGTACGTGGGCGTGCAAGTAGCCGTTGCCGAGCCGCCGCTGCTTATTGTGCCCAGCGTTGCTGTGCAAAGAACTGTGCCGCCATCTTTGAAATCAACCGTCTGGGTTCCTGTGCCACCAGTGGTCAGGCCGTTGAGCGTGATCGAGAGTGGTGGGTTTGAATTTAGACCAGTCGTTGTCGGGGAGAAATTACTGAAGGTGGGGGTGGTTTTAGGGGGGGGTGGAGTGACAGTGACATTAAAAGTATAATTTTTGCCGTTATTCAAACCGTCGCCAACATAGCCAGCCGTTATGGTCATTGTTCCTGTTGCGGTGAAGGGCGAGACTGTGGGCGTGCAGGTAGCCGTGGCTGAGCCGCCCGTTACTGTCCCAATATTGCTACGGCAATATTGCGCATTGTCTGCTGAATTTCCAAACACAACGTACGACCCCCCGGCGGCGTCATCAGGCAGGCCCGAGAGAGTGACTGAGAGTGGTGGATTCGAATTCTGCGGGGTTGTCGTTGGGCTGGAATTAGTTAAGGTGGCCGTGGCGGGCGCAGTGACCGTGACAGCATTACTCTGTGAGGCGGCGTTATTCAAACTGTCCCCAGAATAAGCCGTGGTGATGGTCTTGGTTCCCGTTGCCGTGAAGGGCGAGGCTCCGGGCGAGCAAGTAGCCGTGGCCGAACCGCTGCCGGATATTGCGCCCAGCGTTGCTGTGCAAAGAACTGTGCCGCCATCTTTGAAATCAACCGTTCCACCAGTGCCGCCCGCAGCCAGGCCGTTGAGAGTGACCGAGAGCGCTGGATTTCCATTCTGCTTGTAGGTCGTTGGGGAGAAGTTACTGAAGGTGGGGGTGGTTTTACCGGATGCAGTGACCGTGACAGCATTACTCTGCGAGGCCGGATTATTCACGGTGTTCCCAGAATAAGCCGTGGTGACGGTCTTGGTGCCAACAGCCGTGAAGGGCGAGCCTCCGGGCGTGCATGTAGCCGTGGCCGAGCCGCCGCTGCTTATTGTGCCCAGCGTTGCTGTGCAAAGAATGCTTGCCGTTGTGCTTGCGCCATCTTTGAAATCAACCGTTCCACCAGCGCCACTCCCAGCCAAGCCGTTGAGAGTGATCGAGAGCGCAGGGTTCGAATTCTGCTGGGTGGTGGTCGGGGAAAAGTTACTGAAGGTGGGGGTGGTTTTACTGGATGAAGTGACCGTGACATCAAAACTATAATCATCGGAAGCATTCGAAGTGTCGCCCGGATAGCTGAAATATATGGTCTTGATTCCTGTTGCGGTGAAGGGTGATGTTGCCGGCGTGCAGGTGGCAATGGCTGAGCCAGATGCTGGTGTCCCAAATGTTGCTGTGCAATAATTCGTTCCGCTGAGGGGACCAGCGTTAAAAACAATGCTTTTCCCTGCGGCATCAGCGGGCAGGCCCGAGAAAGTGACAGAAAGTGCCGGATTTGAATTCTGCGCCGTGGTCGTTGGGCTGGAGGCAGTCAAAGTAGCAAAACCAAAAGCAGCATCTGCCACACTCATCATTGCCATCGTCACGGCAAGGGACATGACAAAAACTGAGACGATCCGAAATAACAGCCTGTTCATAGCAATGCCCCGTAACCCTTGTTTGATTCGTCTATCTCGATTGACTGTTAGAGGCGAGTTATTGCGCCGTCAACTAGAAATGGCAAGTTGCACAGCAATGCATCTTGCCGGTGCTGCTCGCCCTTGAAAAATCCGGAGCCCAATCGGGATTTTCAACTTTGCCAAGAAGTAGGATTAAGCCCCACCCGCACTGTGGCCACGCAGCCACAGTAGCCCTTCAATTTTGACTAGCCAACGGCAGCTCTTACAACTATAAGATGAACATGATGATCATGGCAAAAAATGAACAACTTTACAAATCACGGGGAAATCTGAATATTATGAACAAGGCAATTTTAGCGGGTGCTGTTGTAGTGTTGATGAATAGCACCGTGGCAATGGCTGAGCATATTGAGGTGACTACGGCTTCTGCTCATATTGTCCCTGAATTACAACCTTACGTCAGTGTTTTTGGCGGGGCTGCGTTGGCTTCGTCGATTAATACGCAGTGGGGTCAAAATATCCGCTTCGCGAATGATCGAGAAACTCAAAACTTCAATCTGAACGCGGGCTGGCTTGCTGGTGCTACTGCTGGTGTGAAATGGAATGATATGTTACGCGCTGAGCTTGAAGTCAGCCATGCACAGTGGTCGGGCAAAGATGTCAACGCTGCCCTCTTATCTAGCGGTATTCTATATCAGACCAATTTTAACGCACGTGGCACAGTAAGTTCTACTTATCTGCTCGGCAATCTTTGGGCCGATGTGAAAAACGGTACACGCCTTACACCTTATTTTGGTGCAGGTGTTGGTGTTGCCTTTGTAAATACTGATGGTGTTAGTTTAGTTGACCGCCCAGGCATCCGCTACGATGATGGCTATGTTGACAGCACTCAGACACGCCTCGCATGGCAGGTTGGGGTCGGTGTGAAATACGATTTCAGTGATCATATTGCGCTCGATATTGGCTATCGGTTCAAAAATATTGAAGGCATTGCGTTTGAGAACAGCGGTTTTGGCTTTAGACGTCCGTCTCCTAACTTTGAAGCAACGAGTCTGCGCACGCACAACGTCCAAGCAGGCCTGACGTTTACGTTCTAAGCTCTCCACGCTCACAACAAAAAAGGCCCGCTCCATCACTGGAAGCGGGCTGAGTTGTTTCAGGGGTATGTCGAACGGAATGTGGACTGGGACATCCGCCACAGCAGGGCGCATTCCGGCCATAAGCAATTGCCATTCAGCCACGGCGGCCGAACGGCGAGTTTTGTAAGCTTGGCGATTTACGAGGTGACGTTCTGAATTGAAATGGTTGCTGATGCTGGCATGGGCCGAGACGAATTTTTGCAGCGTCTTCATTCGTCGAAACCGCAGCATCGCTCGCTCTCGTCGTCGCAATGGCAGGTGACCGTTTTCCGCTCGATTGTTCTGCACGGTAGAGGTGAGCGAAATTAATAAGTCCAAGTCTGCTTCACCTGCAATAGCGGTTTTCTTCGCATAGGAGCCGGAATAATCCAAACTGGAAAGGTACTCGCCCGCCCATTCCCTAATATAAAGGCGCAAGTTCGTTTGTAATCGCGCTGGCTTGCAGTGCTGAACCATTGACAGTGCTATATTTTGCAAGAACCGTATTTAAATATTCATCGGAGGTCATTAAACAATCTCCTGAAACTCATCTGCAAGCCCATATTTCCGACTTTTCTTCGCCGGGTCAGCTACCAACAGGAAGCCATCATCCACCCATGCGGTCAGGAGATTGCGGGCAGCGCGTTGGGAGATACCGAACAGGGCTTCGATATCACGGCTGGTGATGGTGTTGCTGTCGCGGAATAGCTCAAGCGCCTTGCGTTGGCGCGGGTTGAGGCGGCGCAGCGCCGGGGAGCGATCTTGCGCTCCGCTGCTGGCGGCTTCTTGGGCGCGGCGTTTGACGCTTTCGAAACTATCGGCCATCCCTGCACAAAAATATTCCACCCATTTCGTGATATCGGCCTCGGCGCGGCCCCCGTAATAATTATGCGACGGGCCGACGGTGAGCGCTTCGTAATAGGCTCCGAGATTGCGGGCATAATATTCTTCCAGCGAGTATAAGCCTTTGAGGTCATAGCCGCCCAAATGCAGAATGAGCGTCGTGAGCAAGCGTGCCGTGCGCCCGTTGCCATCGTAATACGGATGAATGGTGGCGAATTCATAATGCGCGATACCGGCGCGGATGGGGCATGGCAGTTCCTTGTGCTCGGTGATCGCTACCCATGCCACCATTTCCTGCATCAGCTTCGGCACGTCTTTGGCTTCGGGTGGCATATAGACAATGCCGCGGCTCCGGCTATCGCGGATAACATTCTGGCCATTGCGGTAGGGTGTAGGCTTCGTCTTTTTTCGGCCCTCGGCCATCACCAGCGCATGCAGCGTTTGGACATGCACTTCCGTAACGGCATTGTGCGAAGCCGTAAGCTGTTCGAGTTTTTCCAATGCAGCGTAGTAACCTAACACCTCTTTTTCGTCGCGTTCCCGGCCTGGAAAACGCTGCTTATCCTCGATCACTTTTGACACCTGTTCCTGTGTCAGCCTATTGCCTTCGATCATGGTAGAATAGTGCGTAGAGAATAACCGCGCCGTTTCACGCAATGTCGCCAGCACGGAGGGTGTGATTGGCAAATCCTGTACGGCCTGTTTCGCCGCTTCGATACGCATCAAGCAGTTGGCGATTTTCGCGGTAATCGTGAATTTGGGCGTAAACGGCATCTTATCGGCAATTCTGTTACTTGGTAATGCCGTTATTATGCCGTTAAACTGCCGATAAAACAAGAATGAATGTATGCACTATGCAAACTTAGCGCCGCATTTAGAGACTTCGCACTATTTTAACCACCACACCGGCAACAATGAAAATCCTCGCTGTCGGTAATGTCCATAACAGGGTATTCCGGGTGCTGTCAGTCGGATGGCAGCTTGTCTCCGACAAGGCAAAGCTGTTCGCCACAGCAGGGCGCATTCAGGCCATAAGCAATTGCCATTCAGCCACGGCGACCGAACGGCGAGTTTTGTAAGCTTGGCGATTTACGAGGTGACGTTCTGAATTGAAATGGTTGCTGATGCTGGCATGGGCCGAGACGAATTTTTGTAGCGTCTTCATTCGTCGAAACCGCAGCATCGCTCGGTTGTTCTGGTCGATTGGGCGGCTTTTCAGGAATACTCTGCCAAACAATGAGAAAGCGCACGCTGTGTGACGCCTGTTGCGAATAAGCAGGATTAAGCGCAGTGCCAATTATCAGAATTCTTAAACCTTTTGTCAATACCTAAAAGGCACCATTTGCATATCCATTAGATACCTGCTACACTCTCACACATTCACCAACCCATTCACCGCGAGGCTAGCATGCCAAAAGAAGTGCAAATGTCGATCAAGATGGAATCGGAGCTTCGTGACCAGTTTATGGCTGTAGCGGCAAACCGTCATCGCCCTGCCGCTCAGATCATCCGTGACCTGATGCGCCTTTATATTGCCGATAGCGAAACGCCTAATGCCCTCACCGCCGAGACCATCCGCAAGGGCCGCAAGGGGGAAGACGTGTTCCAGGCTTCCAGCCTGTCCGACTTGTTCAAACAACTGGGCATCTAGCGCAACGGATGCTCTAATGCGTTCAGCAAGCTACAGCGGGCAGTTCAAACGCGATCTGAGACTGGCCGAGAAGCGCGGCAAAAACCTTGAGAAGCTGCGTGTTGTCATCGGCCTTCTGGTAGAAGGCCAGCCCCTCCCGAGAGAATATGGCGACCACGCGCTGAAAGGCGAATGGAAACCGAGCCGAGACCTTCATATAGAACCCGATTGGGTGTTGATTTATTGCCTAGACGGTGACCGGGTGCGTTTCGAGCGTACCGGCACACACTCTGACCTTTTCAGCAAGTAATCGGACATGCCCACCATTCTGATATTTATCAGAGCACGCCTGCCCCGCCTCACCTGCAATAAGCCCCGCGTGCCGCGTTGTTGCGCCGCACCTGCTTATGGCCTGAATGCACCCTGCTGTGGCGACAGCTTTCCTGATGATTTCCGGCGGCGAATGGAAATAGCGGAACGGATTAGCGGATTTAGCTTTTCTCATCCCGCCAGACTACCGCCCTACCCCATGATTGCAATCCCTTTGACAAACCCCCGCGTCCAGTGATGGATACAGGCCTTTTATCCAATTGAAAGCGACGTTAGCCTAGAAGGTATAGGTCAGGCCAACTTGGACGCTGTGGGTGCGCAGGCTGCCGTTGATAACGCTACTACTGTCAAAGAACCGAGCAAATCTAGCACTACTCGCAAACTGAAGGCTTTCTATATTTTTGAAGCGATAACCAGCATCCAAAGTAATGTGAGAAGTGATGTCGTATTTCACGCCAGCACCAACTTGCCACGCAAGATCAGTTTGGGAACTATCAGTATAACCCTGATTAATGACGGCAGGGCCATACTTAATCCCCGCGTTATTCACAAAGGCAACACCCACACCGCCACCAAAATAAGGCGTAATGGGCGAATTGTTTTTTATGTCTGCCCAAAGATTGCCGAGCAGATATGTGGCTTCTAGGTTCCCCCCCAAGGTTCCCATTGAGGCGTAATTAAGATTTGGCGCTCCGTTAAAACTCCGATTGAGATCCTTGCCATCCCATTTCGAATGGCTGACCTCAAGCTCGGCGCGCAGCAAGTCATTCCACTTCACACCAACAGCAGCCCCAATCTGCCACGTCGTATTAAGGTTGTAATTTCCGCTTTCCGTGCCAATATACATAGGGCCGGGTATATACTGGTTCCAAACTGTATTAATCGGTGCGCTCAGGCTAGCCCCAGCAAAAACGCTGACATATGGCTGAAAGTCAGAGTGATCCAGCAGTGAGTGCGGCATAACATCCGCAGCTATCACAGCTGTGCTGCTCATCATAGTTGCAATAATGCACGCCAAAATTGTTGTTTTTTTCATAAAAGCCCCCTGAATTAATGATTCGTTGAGCTTTTGGCAGGCAGCGCCACAATAGTCAATGGGTGCTGCCAGTCGGATGGCGACTTGTCTCCAGTTGGCAAAGTTGTCGCCGCGACAGAGTCAGTTCAGGCCATGAGCAATTGCCATTCTGCCTGTTTCTCATTCTTGGTACCACCTGCTTGCGTGATAGCAGAACGTGCATCATTCGCCGCCGAGAGCAGCCCGCTGGAGACGTCCAGCATTAGGGTCCGGACCCTAGCCTGTTGGTATTTCCCGATATATCGGAGGAGTGCATGTTTTGACGCAAAAGATCCTGCCAGTTGCTATCCTTAGATGGGATGACAAGTTTCCGGGTCTGCAAACCAACCCTGAAGTTACTTTCGGCGCGCTCTGCTTCGCGTTTGCCTCCTGCAACGATCACTCCTGTCAGGCCTCATTCCTTGAAGCCAATATCAGTGGGGACATCTTTCACAAGAGGTGGGCCAAAAACATCGCATACCAAGCACAGCCATAAATAGATAATTTTCTATCGGCCGCTACCTTAGAATTCTTGCGGCTCTGTTTGTGGTGTCATATTTTTCACCCTGTGAACACTCTGGCGTAATCGAGGTTTGTAACATGCATAATCATCGTAAGAAGCTGGACGGAAACGAGTCGCTTGCCGATGGGGCGCTGCGCGATGGCGATCGGGATGCTGGTGCGCGGGCGGTTGAGGATGGGGCTTCGGTTCCTGTCGTTCCTACCGAAGTGCTTGATCGGTTGTCGCGGCTTCTTGGGCCGGATGAATTGGCGCTGGCTTTGCGAGAGCGCTTGGTGCCGGTGGCGCGGTTGCCGCATGTTACCTATTATGCCGATGCCGCCGCGCGTCCCTTTCGGCGCAGTGCGCGGATGCAAAAAATGGTGATCTCGCGCATCTTGCCAGAGGCATTTGAACGCGTCATGAAGTATCACTGGCACGCGGCCTTGGCCCGGCAGGCCAGCACCGGCCTCGCCCGCAAAACGCCCAGCCATGCGGCGCACACGGGCCTGCCTGGGGTGCTGCAATTTAGCGTGCTGCTGTTCATGGTTATTTCTGTCTATGTGCATTTGCCCTCGTCGTATTTTGTCAATCTCACTGGCGCGCTGATTAGCGGCTTTTTCTGGGCCGTCATCGGGCTGCGCTTGTTGGCGCTCATCAAAAAAAATCCACCGCAATCAGACCCGCCGGAAATGGATGACAGCAAGCTGCCAGTCTATAGCCTGTTGGTGCCTCTGTTTCGTGAAACACGCATTCTTCCGCAACTCCTCGCAGCACTGCGCGGCCTCAACTATCCCCCCGACAAGCTCGACATCAAATTGATCTTGGAAGAAAAGGATACGAAGATGCGGCAGACTCTGGCCCGCATTCAACTGCCAGAGCAGTTTGAGGTTCTGGTGGTTCCCGCAGGCTGGCCGCAAACCAAACCCCGTGCTTTGAATTTTGCTCTGAATTTTGCGCGGGGCACCTTGCTCAGTATCTATGATGCCGAAGATATTCCCGAACCTCTGCAACTGCGCCAAGCGGTAGGGCGCTTTGCTCGTGGCCCGGAAAATCTGGCCTGTGTGCAGGCCGAACTGGCCTTTTATAATAGCAATGAAAACTGGCTCACACGGCAGTTCACCATTGAATATGCCGTGCTGTTCAGATCGCTGCTGCCTTGTCTGACGCGTTTAGGCTGGCCCATGCCGTTGAGCGGCACCTCCAACCATTTTCGCACGCAAATCTTGCGCGAGGCAGGCGGGTGGGATGCGCATAATGTGACCGAAGATGCCGATTTGGGCATTCGCTTAGCGCGGCTTGGGTTCCGCGTTGAAAACCTTGCCAGCATTACCTATGAGGAAGCCTGTTCGCGCCCCTTGCCGTGGTTGAAACAACGCGAGCGCTGGCTCAAAGGCTTTCTCGTCACTTGGCTGGTGCATATGCGCAATCCGGCACGGTTGCGGCGTGAGATCGGCAACGGCGGCTTTCTGGCGGTGCAGGCCAGCTTGCTTGGTGCGCGGTGGCTTCAGCGGTGTTGTATCCGGTTTTCATTTTCCTGTTGGGGTGGAAACTGTGGCATGATGGCTTTGCGCTGCAAGGCCCACAGATGTTGTGGAATGGTTATTTTCTGGCCTTCGCGCTGCTCAGCTATCTCGTGATGATCATGGCCGCCATCCGCGCCCTTTGCGCCAAAGGCATTTTCGGCTGGGCCTTCAGCCTCATCACCATGCCGCTTTATTGGTTGTGCCTGAGTGTGGCCGGATTCATGGCCATCGCGTCTTTCCTCCACGCCCCCTTCCACTGGAACAAAACCCCACACGGCCTCTCGCCGCGAATGCGGCGCGAGTGAAGGCGATTGCTGAGGATGACATGTTGCGAGGAGGATATAATTCAGCAGTTTCATCTATAGGTTCTGACAATCCGAATGCCGTTATTGCGCATTAAGCGGCCCACGCGCCTGTGCCCAACTCGCAGGCCCAATTCCTTCAACTCTTGTGTCATGCGTGGGCGAGTGTAGCTGCCCAAGTTAAGTTGATGCTGTTCGCGGATATGGGCGAGCAACATCATATCATCGCGCTGACGTCTGCTGATCTACATAATCACAAGCAGCAGCACATCACAAATTTCGCATTTATGCAGCACTTTTTAGCGGACGAGCGCGCTCAATACGCTCACGCTCTTTTGGAGTGTGCATCGCATCCCATAAATCGCTACGTTGCTGCGCATTGAGCCAAAAGTCCGGGCTGTTGCCGAAAACGCGGGCAAGAATGAGTGCGGTTGCTGCCGTTACGTTCCTGCGATCGTTGCATAGTTCGTTGACGTGTTTGCGCTGAACGCCCATTGCTTCGGCCAGTGCGGCTTGCGTCAGACTCATGGGCTCCATGAATTCCTCAGTCAATATCTCACCGACTGTTGCTGGTTTGCGTTTTGTTATGAGCATGATTTACCTTCTTTACCTGTAACTGTGGTCATCAAGATAGATGTCTGCCGCTTCGCCACGCGCACTGTTCCAACGGAAAACCAAACGCCATTTCTGGTGGTTGACGCGGATTGAATATAATCCCACCAGATTGCCGCGTAGTTTCTCGAAGTGATTGCTGGGTGGCACGCGCAAGTCCTGATCGCTCGTGGCATCGTCAATCATTTGCAGTTTACGGAACGGTCGGGCCTCAAGATCGAGCAGAATGTTTCGTGACCGGACATCATCCATGAAGAAGGCGCGCAGCCATCCGTCTCTAAAGTTGATGATCATTTTAGAGCGGCGGATGCTCGCATCCGCTCGTCCGCGCGCTCTAAACATTTATTATATCGCATCTTTTCGCTCACAAGTGATTCCACTTGTTCGCCCCATGCTGTAGCACCCCGGACATGAGTATATGTACCACTCTGTAGGGCTTTTAGCAAGTGCAAGGTGGGGGTCATAGACAAGAGACAGCATTGCGGCAAAGATCGCGCGATATTTAATATGGACTTGCCACGATTTGATTCCGCGTCCTTGATTATCAATGCGAGCCATCAAGGAGAACGGTTATGGTAAGGAATCGCAATGAAGAGTTGAGACGCGAGGCGGGGCTCATTGCGCTGACCGCTTGAACCCAGCAGGCCCATGCTTGTTTCAGAACAATTTGACGAGCCTTCGAAACGGCCATAGATTTGAACAGTAGAAACGGCTGATCGCCCAAGCCGAGGCTGTGCCGATTAGCAGCCCGCCCAGAATATCGCTGGCATAATGTACGCCCACATAGATTCTGGAAAAGCAGATCGCGGCTGCAAGCGGTGCAGCAAGCTGCAAGGGCCATCTGATCTGTCTGAACCAAAACGCGGCGACGATGGCGGAAGCTGATGTGGCGTGATCGGAGGGGAACGACCAGTCAGAATTTGGTGTGATCAGAAGATGAGTGACGCCAAGTTCATACGGTCGCAGGCGATGAATGAAGTGGATGAGGATCTGGTTGAATCCGAGGCTCAAGATAAATGTGAGACCTGCAATCAGGCACGCGTGCCGGGCGTTCAGGCGGTCACGATTGGTCCACCATAAAAGCACAGTCGCCAGCACCAGAAATTGGACACCGTAACTGGTGATCAGCACCATCAGCAGATCAAGCAATCCTGATGAGCCGGATAGATTGTTGATCCACTGTGTTATCAGAACGTCGCCCGACAAAAGATTCTGCAATGACATTTTCAAAACGAAAAGGGTGCGCCGAAGGGGGGGCATCGGCGCACCACATTGACCTATTTGCTCAGAATGCTGCTGAGCGCGGTCAATGCATCGGCGCTGACTTTCGGATCAGCCTTTGCAGCACGCACGGCCTTCAAGGCCACATCAATGGCATGATCGAGCCTCTCCCACATCGCCGGGTCCTTAGGTTTCAGAGTGGCCCGGGCTTTGTCCCAGGCCGTTTCAAGATCCGCAATGCGAGTCTTGGCGGCTGGCATGTTGCCTTTTTGCACCAAATGCAGGGTGTCGTCGGTGATGATTTTCAACGGTCTCAGGTTGCCCAGACCAGCACCCGTCATAGCGGGTGCTGCCAGGTTGCCACCGGTCGCGGCCATTGCATCGGAGACGATCTGATGGCAGGTGGTATCATCGTCCTTGCGCAAAGCGGATGAGGCTTTGGCACCCGCATCCTGAAGGGCTTTGACCTGATCAGGCTTCATTGTGAGGGACTTCGTGGCCGCTTCGAGTTGGTTGAGATCGGCCTCACAGTCCGCATAAGCCAGGGTCGATACGCTGGCGAAAAGGGCCGTGCCAAGGATTGAAATTTTCAGAAGATAGGTAAGCATAGTTAAACTCCATTGTTATGAGGTGGTGGAAGTCGTTTAGAAATCATGCATCAAGTTCGGATTTCTTCCTGATCAGCACGTGTCGCTGTCAGATAGGCCACAAGTGCCGCGATGAGACCGAGGAAGATCAAGCTGGTGGTCACCGTACCAAGGCCCAGACCGCCCGCAATATTGGGCTTGGAAAGTAAATCGCCGATCGAAGCGCCAAAGGGGCGGGTCAGGATATAGGCGGTCCAGAAGCAGGCGACGGCGTTCAGGCCAAAGACGAAATAGCCAGCTGCGGTGAGCAGGATCAAGGCGCCGAAAATGTTGGCCGCAGTGAGATAGCCAAGGTCCAGACCTTCAGCAGCGAGATCGCCAGCCGAAGTTCCCAGCGCGAAGGTGAAGAGGATCGCCAGCCAATAAAAACATTCGCGCCGGAAGGTGACGATGGAATGGATCGAGAGCGTGCCTTCAGAATTGTGCCAGGACGCAAATACGATGGCGAGAATAACGCCGAATGCGATGGTGGTGGTGGTAAGCTGAATTCCGAAGCCATCGACAAGGTTGTCGGAAATCAGGGTGCCAACAACGCTGATATGGCTGGAACGAAAATGTGGAAAGCAACGCGATCGAAGTTCTCATTCACGATATCCGCAAACGCTTTTCAAAAGACATCATACTGAATGTTCGCGGCGCGGGATGGAAGGTGCGGGAGGCAACCCGCAAATGAATTCCCTTCGCAGCGTTATTTTGTTTCGCATGGCCGGGCTTTTGCTTCTTGTGGGCATTGTTTCTGCTGCCGCCACTTATTTTTATGTGCGCGCAGAAACCCAAGTCACCTTCGACACCGAGATTCGCCAATTTGCCACCTATATCGACGCGCTCAATCCATCGCTCAGAACCGCGAAACTTCCTGTGCCTCCTCCGGGCGAAGAGGATCTTTTTCTCTTACAATTTTGGGATCAAACTGGAAAACTGATATGGGCTTCGAGTGGTCCGAGTGATGTCGCAAAACCAACTGATGTGGGATATAGCGACAATCAATTTGGCAGCCAGCGCTGGCGTTCCTATACGCTCACAAATCCTAACCACACGATCCGCGTATCACTTCCTTTGGACGAACGAAACGAACAAGCTTCAACGGCCGCTTTGCAGATTGCGATTCCTATCGCGGTGGTCATTCCACTGTCGTGGCTTGTGCTCAGTATCATGATTGACCGGATGATGCGCAGGCTAGACCGCACCGCGTGGCTGATCAGGAATCGTGGCGTGCATGATACGGGCAAGCTTTCTGACGAAGGCCTGCCCGTCGAAGTCACACCGTTTGTGACCAGCATCAATCAACTCGTAGAAAAACTGAATGAGAGTGTGGAACAGCAAAAACGCTTTGTCTCGGATGCAGCGCATGAATTGCGAACGCCGCTCACTGCCATTGGAATTCAGGTCAACAATCTTGAAAATAGGTTGACGACAAAATCCCAGCGAGACCGCATCGGTCCCCTTAAAGATGGCGTGAAGCGCACAACTCGATTGGTTTCGCAGTTGCTCGAACTCGCACGCGCCGAACAATCTGCACAAAAAGGCATAGCAAGCGCCTTCCCCATCGGCGTGGTGCTCACCACAATCGAGGCAACTCTTGCCCCCATCGCAGCCGCGCGAAGCGTGAAGATGGTTTTTAACAACCGCGATCCAACGCTCATGGTGAATCAAACTGATGCAACTTTGGTGCTGAATGCCCTTGTCGAGAACGCCGTTGCCTATTCCCCGGCGGGCGGTCAGGTTTCCATTTCCGCTGAGAATGGAGCTTTTCTGGTGATCGACGAAGGCCCAGGCATTGCGCTTGAAAAATTGCCCTTCATCTACGAACGATTCTACCGCGCCACAAATTCCCACATCCCCGGCACGGGCCTAGGTCTTTCAATCGCAAAGGCCGTGTGCGATCACCACCAGTGGAAACTACAGATCGAGAACCGCAATGAACGTACCGGCATTCGAGCCATTGTGCAGTTGAAGGATAGTCCTCCGGCTTCACCCGCCTTGTTTGGTGGAGATTGAAGGTGCACGATTGAGACGGCGCGATTGTGTTGTGTTTTAAGTGGTTCTGTAAGCCTATCTGAGCACAAACGTATTGGTCGGCGCAGTGGTAGATGTGGAAATCCACACGCTTTTAGTTTCAAGAAATTCATGGACGGATTCCAGTCCGCTTTCGCGGCCAATGCCTGAACGTTTCATTCCGCCGAATGGCATCATATAGCTCACGGCGCGATAGGTGTTCACCCAGACCGTGCCTGCCTTAAGTGCTTTTGACATCCGCACCGCCCGGCCAATGTTCTGCGTCCAGATGCCAGCAGCAAGGCCGTAAACCACATCATTGCCGATGGTGACGGCGTCTTCTTCCGTGTCGAAGCCGATCACTGAAAGCACTGGCCCAAACACTTCTTCCTGTGCGATGCGCATGGAATTTTTTACATCGACAAAGATGGTGGGCTCGATGAAATTGCCGCGCGCAACGGCAGCACCAGTGGCGCGCTTGCCGCCCAGCACACATCTTGCGCCTTCAGCCTTGGCGATTTCGATATAGTTCAGGATCTTTTCGAATTGCGGAATGGTGGTCACTGGGCCGATGTTCACGTCAGCTTGCATCGGATCGCCGATACGGGCCTGTCTGGCCATGGCGATCAGCTTTTCTACGAAGGCATCTTTAATCGAATTCTGCACCAGCAGTCGTGAGCCGGCAATGCAAGTTTGGCCGGTTGCTGCAAAAATGCCTGACACGACACCCGCAACAGCTTGGTCGAGATCGGCGTCTTCAAACACGATGTTGGGCGATTTACCGCCAAGTTCAAGAGATACCCGTTTCAGGTCTTTCGCCGCAGCCTGATAGACGGCAGCACCCGTGGCATCCGAGCCGGTAAAGCTGATCTTGGCAACGCCGGGATGGGAGACCAGTTTTACACCCACTTCCTGACCCAAGCCCGTCACGACATTGAACACGCCGTCCGGAAAACCGGCCTCTTTGGTGAGTTGTGCGAATTCCAGCGTGCTGGCAGAGGTGAATTCCGAAGGCTTGATGACAACCGTGCAACCCGCCGCAATGGCGGCGGCGCATTTCCAGGCGACAAACAGAAGCGGCGAATTCCATGCCGTCAGGGCCGCAACCACGCCCACAGGTTCATGCGTGGTGAAGGCCAAGAGATCCGGCTTGTCGATGGGGACAACAGCACCTTGTACCTTGTCTGCCAGACCACCGAAATAATACCACCATTCGGCGTGATAGCGAGTCTGGCCGAGCATTTCGGAATAGAGCTTGCCATTGTCGCGTACCTCGATTTCGGCCAACCGCTCGGCATTTGCGATCACGAGATCGCCCAGTTTGTGCATGAGCTTGCCGCGCGCCGAAGCTGTCAACCGGCCCCATTGACCATTGAGGGACATCTGCGCTGCCTTCACAGCGCGATCGACATCTTCAGCGCCACATTTTGGGATTTGCGCCCAGACTTCGCCATTGAAGGGATTGACCGTATCAAACCAGGTGTTATCGGCCGGGTCGATATTTTGGCCATCAATGAAGATCTGATATTTTTTCATGCTTTCCTCTCCGGTGTTGGGTCACGCGCCATTTGCCATAGTTCCGCGATAAAAGCTAAGCTTGGTTGAGATTGGCACGCGCCTCGTGACCGGATGCCAATGGCACGACATAACTATTCGCTATGGCAGCTATCCACAAATTGTCATATCATGCACCAGCTTGTCCGACTAGCGTTTATCCCAAGGAATCGCCCGCAAGAGGCACCTAAAGGGATGAACATGGCTTCGAACTGGACTGCGCGGCACTTGAATCAAGAGCGGATCGTTCTGCTTCTGACGGCTGCGCTTTTTATCCTGTTCGCCATTCTTCTGCCTAAATTCATTGCCCCTGCAAATATGCTGTCTCTGCTGCGCTCGGTTGCCGTTCTCGGCATGTTGGGGCTTGGCATGTTGGTGGTCGTGCTTGGCCGTGGCATTGACCTTTCCATGGTTGCCAATATGGCCATATCGGTGGCTTGGGCGCTTCAACTCTATAATACCGGGCACGGCTTGGAACAGAGCCTGTTCATCGGCCTTGGCTTCGCCTTGTGCATGAGCTTCATCTCGGGCGTGTTGATTGCCTATGCCGAAATTCCACCACTGTTCTGTACGCTGGCTATGGGAACATTCATCTATGGGCTGGGCCGCGCCCATTTGATCACCGGAACTGACGTCGTTTACATGCCACTCGATATCGGCTGGATAAAATTTATAGGCCAGGGCTATGTCCTCGGGGTGCCTATGCCGGTGGTGGCTCTGTTGGTTCTTGCTGGCATTCTGTCGCTTTATCTGCGCTACACCAAATCCGGCCGGTCGATCTACTCGATCGGCGACAATGCCGCAGCCGCGCGCATCACCGGCATTCCGGTGCGGCCTGTGCTGGTCTGGCAATATGTGGTGTCGGGCGCCATCGCCTATCTGGCTGGCGTTGTCACGGCCACTTCGGTTGCCGCGATGAATACCCGCGTGTTCAATTCCAACCTGATCTATGACGTGATTCTGGTCGTGGTGCTGGGTGGTGTTGGTCTTTCCGGCGGGCGTGGCAATGTTCGCAACGTGCTGGTGGGGACACTCCTGATTGGCGTGCTGATGAACGGCATGACCATCCTCGATATCCAATACACCATTCAGAATGTGATCAAGAGCCTGATCCTTCTTGCCGCTATAGTGGCTGACTCAATCTTGAATCCCCGCGATGAGCAGACGGGGCAACAAGGTGACATTTGAATTTTTGAATATAAATTAAATGGAGGAATAAAATGAGAATTCTTAGTCATGTCAAAGCTGCTGCGGCTGCGGCCACGATGATTATCACCATGATTGGTTTTGCCGGTGCAGATGAAGTCAAGGATGCATACCGCGATCCGGCACTTGATGCTCTCAAGGGAAAGAAGATTGCTTATCTGCCAATCTCGGCGGGCTTCGATCTGGCGCAGGCCTGGGGCGGCGTTGTGAAGCAGCAGGCAGAAAAATACGGCATGAAATTTTCGGTTCAGGATCCGAACTGGTCAACCGACGCAATGGCCCAGGGCATGACGGCTCTGCTGGCTGAGCATCCTGATGTCATTCTCACCCAGAACCCTGACATGCAGTCCCTGGCGCGCCTGATGCAGAAGGCAAATGCTGAGGGCATCATTGTGGTGCAACTCAATATGCAGGGCGCTGTGCAGACCGACGCACTGGTCGCTCCGGATTTCGTCGGCATGGGGATAGATATCGCCAACAAGGTTGTCGAAAAATGCGGCGCCAGCACTCAGACATCGCATAAAGTCGCCCTAGTTCAGGGCGTGCTAACGGGTGGTGTGAGCTTCTTCCAGGTGCAGGGTATCAACAAGGTCTTTGCCGAACATCCCGAAATCAAGGTGGTTTCGAGTCAGGCCGCAGATTGGGATGCCTCCAAAGCCCGCGCCATTACGGAAACCGCTCTGCAACAGAATCCTGACATGTGTGCCGTCATTGACGTATGGGACGGCCAGGGTGTGGGCACTGGCGCGGCCATCAAGCAGGCGAATCTCTCCGACAAAGTGTTCTTCATCACGTCTGGCGGTGGCGCGCAGTCGATGTGCGATAAACTTTCAGACGGCACCTTCAGCGCCGCCTATAATTATGACGCTGTTGGCATGGGCCGTGATGCCTGGACGGCGATTAGCGTTGCCCTTCAGAACAAGAAGGGCGGTGGTGCCATCAAGACTCAGCTCTTCTCACCCTATCGCTACATGACGAAGGATGATGTGAGGGCTGGCACCTGCTGGAACTCTGAAAACTACGCAAAACTTCTGCGCTGACATGCAACGCGGCGTGGGGGCTACCCGCCCGCGCCGCAGCACTTTTTGGCCTCACCCGGCCAGCTTTTGATCCAAGAGGTTTCACGTGGCTCAGGCCAACCTTATCACCAAGCTCCGCTACCGGTTTATTCCCGACCAATTGATTGGTGAGATCCTTTCAAAGAAGTGGATCGACAACGTTATTCCGACGTTGGTGATGATCTGCGCGATTGCTGTTTTCGGGCTGCTCATTCCAAACTTCTTCTCGCTTGGCAATCTTTCGATCACCGCACGACAACTCGGTGAGATTGGCTTGGTTTGCATGGGCATGATGGTTGTCATCGTCGTCGGTGGCATTGATCTTTCGGTGGGTTCCAACTTTGCCCTTGGAAATTTTTTAACCCTCGCTTTTCTAAATCTTGGCGGCTTTCCAATCTGGGTGGCGCTGCCCGCCGTTGTGCTGATTTGCGGCTTTGTCGGCCTGATCAATGGTGTCCTGATTGGGTATTTCCGCTTGCGCGCTTTTTTGACGACTTTGGTGACGCTGATTATCGTGCGCGCCATCGTTGACATGCTGCTGCTGAGATATGCGCAAGAAATGTCGCTGAGTTTCTATTCCAACAGCTTCTGGGACATATTGGGCCTAGGCAATATTCTGGGGCTTCCATCATCCTTCTTTATCATGCTCGTTGTGGCGGCCATCGGCCATGTGCTGATCTCGCGCTCATCCATCGGCTGGCGCATTATGGCCATCGGCGGCTCGCGCCGTTCAGCCTATAATATCGGCCTCAATGTGCGCGCCACGATATGCGGCGCCTATGTTGCTTCCGGAATGCTCGCAGGCATAGCTGGCATACTCTATGCGGCGCGCTTGTCCGGTGCCGGCTCCGACACTGGCATGGGGCTTGAGATCATGGCGCTCACCGCAGCGATTCTGGGTGGTAACTCACTTGGCGGAGGCCGTGGATCTGTTTACAAGGCCATGGTGGGCGCTGTCACCGTTCTGGTGATGACCAATGGCGTGCTGCGTCTGGGGCTCAATTCCGGCTCTGGCCCGATGGTGCTGGGCCTCACGCTGCTGGCGGCCATCTTCATTGACGTTCGCTGGATGAAGAATCGCGACAAGCTGTTGAACAAGGTCTATGTCTCGCCGACGCTGATGGAGATGCCGCAGCCGCGGAGCACGGCAGACGGTGCTTTCGCGCTAAATGACAGGCTTGACAAGGTCGAGATCATTGGCTTGGGCAAAGTGGAAAGCCCTGAAGATGTCATCCTCGATGAAAACGATGTGCTCTATTGCGGGACACGCCATGGCGACATCATGCGCTTCTTCCCGCCTGATTATAAGCGCCATGAAGTTTTTGCCCATATCGGCGGCTCGCCGCTCGGCATGACCTTTGACAAGGACAAAAACCTTATTGTCTGTATCGGCGGCATGGGCCTCTATCAGGTTTCGCCAACGGGTGGAGTGAGCAAGCTCACTGATGAAACCAACCGCAACTGGTTCTCGGTCGTCGATGACTCGCGCCTGCGCCTAGCCGATGATTGCGACATCGCACCTGACGGCAAGATTTATTTCTCGGAAGCCACCATCCGCTATGAAATGCATGATTGGCCCGTGGACGCGCTGGAGAGCCGTGGCAATGGCCGCATCATCTGTTATGATCCAGCCACCAAGAAAACCAAGACTGTGCTGCGCAAGCTGGTTTTCCCCAATGGTATATGCACGGCCCATGACGGGCAATCCATTCTATTCGCCGAAAGCTGGTTCTGCCGTCTCTCTCGGCTGTGGATCAGCGGCCCAAAGACAGGCCAGACGGAAGTGGTGGCCGACCGCCTGCCAGGCTATCCCGACAATATCAACCGCGCCTCAGATGGCACTTACTGGTGCGCGATCATGGGTATGCGTTCACCGGCTCTGGATGTGGCGCTGCGTATGCCCGGCTTCCGGCGGCGCATGTCGCGTCGGATTGCGCCGGATCAATGGCTTTATCCTAATCTCAATGTCGGCTGCGTGATGCGCTTCAACGACAAGGGTGAGATTCTCGAAACTCTGTGGGATCAGGGCGCCAAAAACCATCCGATGATCACCTCGATGCGTGAACATAAGGGCTGGCTTATCTTGGCGGCATCACCAATAATCGCATCGGCCGTGTGCGCCTCAATAGTGGTCATGCGAAATGGTCATCCTGGGCCGATTATTGGGGGAAAAAGGCATGATCGCCCAGTTAAAATCGTTATTTGACCGGCTGCTGGGGCCGTGGCAGTTTCGCCCTCACGGTTCCCTCACTTGATGGTGCGCTGAAACCTAACAGCAGGCTGGATGAAGCCCCCAAGGGAACGCTTGTGGAGGATGCGCGGGCCATTGCGCTGTTGAAAGGCAAGCCCCATCTGGTCATCCGGAACAAAGGTTGCAGGGCCAAAGGGCGTGATCAGCACTTGTCTTCCCCCATCACGGCAATGGCGGGTGGCGAGCATCAGGCGATTGCGCTTGAGGATGGTGGCATCATGATTGATGGCAAGGCCGTGCCTGAGCTTTCAATCCGTGACCTGTGTCACAGCTCTGGCCTTTGAAGATGATGCATTGTGGATCGCTGTTGGTTCGACGGTAAATGCGTTTTTCGCGTGCAGCGCGATTTTTTGGAGCAACGGCGCAGTGGAAAAGTGCTGCGCTATAGATTAAAAACCAAACAGATTGAAATCATTGCAAATGATATGGGCTTTCCCGCGGGCCTACTGCCCACGCCTGCTGGCCTGATCGTGCGGAAGCTTGGGCCAAGCGGCTTATCTGCGTCACTGCCAAAGATCAGTTTAGCGTGTTGGTGGATGATCTTCCGGCCTATCCGGGGGCTCTTGCGGCCTCCGAAGATGGGGCATTCTGGCTGGCGTGTTTTGCCCCGCGCGGACCATTGATCGAGTTTGGTGCTGCGCGAACCAGCCTATCGCCACGCCATGATGGCAGAGGTTGCGCCTGAATTCTGGATCGCCCCCGCTCTGCGCTCTGGTGAAAGCCATTTGGAACCGATGCAGGGCGGGGCGCTCAAGCAGATGGGCATCCTCAAGCCTTGGGCACCGACCCGTTCTTATGGCCTCATCATTCGCTACAACAGTGACTGTGTGCCACAAGAAAGCTATCATAGCCGTGCCGGTGGCAAGCGCCACGGCTTGACGGGCCTCATGGAGCAGGACCAGACTCTATGGGTTGTCTCGGCAGGTGGTTCTGAAATCTTCTCCATTCCTCTCAAAGGAGGCATGACTGATGCGGCCCATCATTGAGTTGAAAGATGTGACCAAGAATTCTATGGTGTTGCGGCGATCCGCAATGTGAGCTTCAATCTCATGCCCGGCGAGATCCATGCGCTTCTGGGTGAGAATGTGCTGGCAAATCCACCTTGATGAAAATCGTTGCCGGGGTTTACAGCCCAACCAGGGGTGAAGTTATGCTTGACGGCAAGGTCACTGATTTTTGCGACCGGCCGATGCCTTGCAAAGCGGCATTGCTATGGTGTTTCAGGAAACATCATTGGTGCCAACGCTGACCGTCGCCCAGAACATATATCTCGGCAAGGAGAAGTTTCTGAACCGCTTGCGCGGCATCTATATCTCCGCCCAGCAATTCCTGCAGAGTCTGAATTTCGCTGTCGATCCGACGAAATATGTGAACCAACTGGGGGCTGCGCAAAAGCAGATGGTGGAGATCGCACGGGCTATTCACAATCAGGCCCGGGTCATCATTTTCGACGAGCCAACCGCCACATTGACCCCGGAGGAAAGCATCATTTCTTCGGCCTGGTGGCGCGCCTGAAAGCTGAGGGCGTGTCGATGATCTTCATCAGTCACGCGCTGGAAGAGGCATTACAAATTTCCGACCGCATCACCATTTTGCGCGACGGCCAGCATGTCGTGACGGATGATGCCAAAAATTTCACCGCGACCGTATCATCTCCGCGATGGTCGGGCGCACGCTGACGGACGAAATTTACCACAAGAAAGACCGCAAGCCCGCGTGCCTATGGCAAACGCATGCTTTCCGTGCAGAACCTCTCCATGGGCAATATGGTGCGCAACACCTCCTTCTCGGTTTATGCGGGACAGGTTACGGGCATGTTCGGCCTGATCGGCTCAGGGCGAACTGAAATGGCAAAAAATCGTCTCCGGTGTGGTCAAGCGCAATTTCCTGCACGGTGGCGAGTGCGTCTTGAAGGCCGCTCGATACGCTATCGCACGCCACGGCCTGCCGTGAAGGATGGTATCGTCTATGTCACTGAAGATAGAAAGACTGAAGGCTTTTTTGAAACTCAGAGGATTTCCGAAACATCTATCAGGGCCTGCTGGGGGCTGACTTGAACAGGGGGCTGTTTGTCTCACCGTCTGAAAGCAAGATCTATCTCAAACTTGGTCCGAACGACTGAAGATCAAGACCATCGGCGACGGTGTCCGCGTGATCGAGCTTTCCGGTGGCAACCAGCAGAAAGTGGTGGTGGCAAAGTCGTTGGTGCAGATCCCAGTCTAGTGATCTTCGATGAACCTACGCGCGGCGTTGACGTTGGCGCCATTGCGGAGATCCATCATGTCATCAATGAACTGGCCGATCGCGGCCTTGCCGTGCTGGTAATCTCGTCCTACTTGCCGAGGTGATGAATCTGGCGGATCGTATCTTGGTTGCTAGGCAGGGGCAGGATCGTCAGAGGAGTTTGGTATCGACGAGGCCACTGAAGAAAAAATCATGTATGCGGCTGTGCATTGAGCGAGGCGTGAAATGAAAATTATGGGCGCTGTATTGAAGAAATCGGCCTGCCGGGCCTTATGCCACGTCACGGCCACTCAAGATTTGTGAGCTTGATTTGGCAGATCCGCAGCAGGGCGAAGTGCTGGTGCGCATGGTGGCCGCAGGCATTTGCCATTCTGATCTTTCCGTCATTAACGGGGATCGTCCGCGCCCCATGCCCATGTTGCTGGGCCATGAAGGATCGGGCATTGTCGAAAAGCTCGGTGAAGGCGTAACTGATCTGGCGGTGGGGGATCATGTTGTCTTTGTCTTCATGCCTTCCTGTGGCCATTGCCTGATGTGCCAATCCGGCCGACCATCGCTTTGTGAACCAGGCAGTGTCGCCAATGGGCGCGGCGAAATGCTGGGTGGGGGCTTCCGCCTTCGCGCGGCGGTGAGCGCGTCCATACGATGACGGGTGTGTCGAGCTTTGCCACTTACACGACGACATCGCGCCAGCAGCATAGTGAAAATTGAGAAAGACATCTCTCTCGATATTGCCGCCTTGATGGGCTGCGCCGTGCTCACCGGCACGGGCAGCGTGTTCAACAACCGGTGCGGTAAAACCCGGTGGGTCGGCTGCCATTGTCGGCCTTGGCGGGGTAGGGCTTTCAGCACTTCTCGGCGCTGTCGCGATGGGGGTGGAAAAGATCGTGGCGGTTGATACGGTTCCGGCCAAGCTGGCGCTGCCAAAGACCTTGGCGCGACCCACACTTATAATGCGGCAGATCCTGACCTTGTGGACAAGATCAAGGAAGATACCAAAGGCGGCGTTGAAGCAGCCCTAGAGTTCGCAGGCTCGGTGCGCGCACTTGAAGCGGCCTTCTCATTTACTAGGCGCGGCGGGCACCACGATCAGCGGCGCATTCGCCAATCACAAAGCCAAACTTTCGATCTCGCCGGTGCAAATGGTGGCCGAAGAGCGCACGCTGAAAGGTTCCATCTGGGCTCCAGCATTCCGCAACGCGACATTCCGCGCTTCATCGGGCTTTACCAACGCGGCAAGCTGCCGGTGGAAAAGCTGCTGACGCACAAGTTGAAACTTGAAGAGATCAACCTCGCCTTCGACCGCCTGCATTCAGGCGAAGCCGTACGCCAGATCGTCACCTTTGATGTCTGAACGGGTGCTGTAAGTCGGATGGCAACTTATCTCCGAAAAGACAAAGAAGCTATCGCCATTCAGCCAGAGCGGCGGCGGGACTTTTTGCTGGTGGCGAGGCGGAAACTGTCACCGTTCATCTCCAGAATGTGGACATGATGGGTGAGGCGGTCGAGTAGTGCGCCGGTGAGACGTTCCGAGCCGAAGACTGAACACCTCAAACAGCAGCTCTGCGCCAATTGCTGTGAATGGCACGCAGCCCAGCTCATCAACAATCAATAGCTTGACAGTGTTGAGGTGCTTTGCAGGGCGCGGAGGCGGCATTCGTCACGCGCTTCCATCAGTCTCCTCGCCATCATCCAAAACCAAATATAGCAACCTTCAGGCGATTGCCGTGTGTCCCCCTAGAGCGTTTTGAAGTTTGACGGAATCGGGATTGAGATTTCCAAATCAGTCGTAATGTGATTCAAGCTTGGCACTGGGTTGGAGGCCAGCATTTATGACAAAGCCTTATCCAATGGCGCTTCGGTTGCGAGCGGTACGTTTTGTTGAATCAGGTCAAGCCGTCATGCTGTGGCCGAGCGGCTTGGTGTGAGTGTGTCTTGCGTGATCAGTGGCTGCAGCGTTTTTCCACAACTGCAGCGTTTCTCCTGCCAAAGTTGGCGGTCATCGACGCATAAAAATTGCAGGTGATCACCGAGACTGGGTTCTGGGGCAAGTGCAGTCGAATGATGTTACACTTCACGGGCTGGCTGAAGGGCTGGCGGCACGTGGCCTGAAGGTTGACGCTGTTACGGTTTGGCACTTCCTGAGGCGCGAGGGCAAAAGCTTTAAAAAAACTGTTCCTGGGGCTGAGCAGTTCAGGTCTGATGTCGCCCGCCGCAGATATTGGTGGAAGAAATACCAAACCGCATTGACGTCTCGCGTCTCGTCTTTATTGACGAAACCTGGACCAAGACCAATATGGCACCGCTTCGCGGCTGGGGTCAGAAAGGCTGCCGTCTGCAAACTTTTGTGCCACATGGCCACTGAAGACGATGACTTCCTTGCCGCTCTTCGCAGTGGCGGCATAACTGCACCTTGTGTGTTTGACGGCCCCATAAATGGGGCAAGCTTCCAGCGCTATGTCGAACAGTTCCTGTTGCCAACACTCAAAGCAGGAGATTTTGTCATCATGGATAATCTCGGCAGCCACAAGGGCCAGCCGTCCGAGCCGCAATCAAATCTGTCGGCGCAAGGCTGTTGTTTCTGCCGCCTTACAGCCCCGATCTCAACCCTATTGAACAGGTGTTCTCCAAACTCAAACATTTACTCCGAAAAGCAAAGCCCAGAACCGTCGAAGCGAATTGGAGCAGCATCGGCAACCTGCTCAACACATTCAAACCAAAGAATGCTCAAAATACTTTGCCAACTCTGGATATGGTTCCGTCTAAATGCAAAACGCTCTAGAGCATCGGTCAGAATAAATTCATCTGCGCTTGGCGCACGGGTTTGGCTTCGCGCGGGCTGGCAGTTTTTTCCATCACCCAGAAATCATCGGCGGGGCGTGCAGTAAATCCTGCACATTTTCTTCGTGGGAAAGCCAGCGGGTGAAATGCTCCGGCGGCACCACAACGGGCGAGCGATCGTGAATGGCATTCACAGGCAGATGTGGCATGGCGGTGAGCATGGCCGCCGTTTCCAACTCACTGCCATTGGCAACCCTGCCAATGTTCCCAAATTCCGGCAAAGGCAAACAGCGCGCGATCTGCCGTTCGATCATCCACGCCTGTTTGCGTTTGGCGCCCACATCCTGCCATTCATAAAAGCCATCGGCCAGAATTAAACAACGGCGGCGGCGAATGGCATTTT
>CAUFVP010000014.1:0-19636 GCA_959347315.1 Bimastos eiseni
GAGAGAGAGAGAGAGGCAGAGAGAGAGAGAGAGCAGAGAGAGAGAGAGAGGCAGAGAGAGAGAGAGAGGCAGAGAGAGAGAGAGAGGCAGAGAGAGAGAGAGACCGAGAGAGAGAGAGGCAGAGAGAGAGAGAGAGGCGGAGAGAGAGAGAGAGAGAGGCAGAGAGAGAGAGAGAGGCGGAGAGAGAGAGAGAGAGAGGCAGAGAGAGAGAGAGAGAGGCAGAGAGAGAGAGAGAGAGAGAGAGGCAGAGAGAGAGAGGCAGAGAGAGAGAGAGAGGCGGAGAGAGAGAGAGAGGCAGAGAGAGAGAGAGAGGCAGAGAGAGAGAGAGAGAGAGAGGCAGAGAGAGAGAGGCAGAGAGAGAGAGAGGCAGAGAGAGAGAGAGAGGCAGAGAGAGAGAGAGAGAGAGAGAGAGGCAGAGAGAGAGAGAGGCAGAGAGAGAGAGAGAGGCAGAGAGAGAGAGAGAGAGAGAGAGAGAGGCAGAGAGAGAGAGAGAGAGAGAGAGAGGCAGAGAGAGAGAGAGAGGCAGAGAGAGAGAGAGAGAGAGGCGGAGAGAGAGAGAGGGGGGCCGTGTGTCTGCTTGCGTTCGGTGTGTTTGTGGGAAGGAAGGGGTCGATGTGCCAATGCATACTGATTGGAGACTGAGGCGACGACCAGACGAGAAAATATGACGACGTTTGACTGTCATTGGTGGTATTATGGGTTAAAGAGACGAAGCATGGGTGGAGGAAGAAGAAGAAGAAGAAGAAGAAGAAGAAGAAGAAGAAGAAGAAGAAGAAGAAGAAGAAGAAGAAGAAGAAGAAGAAGAAGAAGAAGAAGAAGAAGAAGAAGAAGAAGAAGAAGAAGAGAGAAGAAGAAGAAGAAGAAGAAGAAGAAGAAGAGAAGAAGAAGAAGAAGAAGAAGAAGAAGAAGAAGAAGAAGAAGAAGAAGAAGAAGAAGAAGAAGAAGAAGAAGAAGAAGAAGAGAAGAAGAAGAGAAGAAGAAGAAGAAGAAGAAGAAGAAGAAGAGAAGAAGAAGAAGAAGAAGAAGAAGAAGAAGAAGAAGAAGAAGAAGAAGAGAAGAAGAAGAAGAAGAAGAAGAAAGAAGAAGAAGAAGAAGAAAGAAGAAGAAGAAGAAGAAGAAGAAGAAGAAGAAGAAGAAGAAGAAGAAGAAGAAGAAGAGAAGAAGAAGAGAAGAAGAAGAAGAAGAAGAAGAAGAAGAAGAAGAAGAAGAAGAAGAAGAAGAAGAAGAAGAAGAAGAAAGAAAGCTTGGAATCCAGCTTCTCCGCACCGTCTTCATTGATGTTTTCTGCTGGATTCTCATCTTTTGTCAGTTCTTTGCACCTGCGCTGAACTCTTCCTTCTTGACTGCTGAAGCGAATTCTGGAGGATACTACTTGGTGTTCTCCAGGTGATGGGAACCCAATCAGCTGTGTCTCTCTATCTCTTTCAGTCTGCACTGTGTCTGTCTCTCTGTATGTCTGTCTCTGTCTCTTTCTGTAGCTCATGTTTCCTTCCCTTTGGTTTCTATTCTGCAGTGCAGTGTTCCAGACGGAATCCGATTGTTGCGTCATGCTTAGGTCCCCCAAAGGAATCTGTGAAAGGAACAAAAGAACTTGGGAAGACAACAATAGCAGCAGCAGCAGCAAGGGATTTAATTGACGTATACAGTGATAATTATGACGCAATTGACATCTCTCGTCTCTGTTAATGTCTCCGTACATGTGTCTCACTGTCTGTTCGTTATCCTGCCTGCATCATCCTGCTGTGTGTGTGTGTGTGTGTGTTTACTTGCATTTGTGCGCATGTCGTGCTGTCCCCTGGTGTCTGTCCATGTCTCTATGTCTGTTACATGTCAGATGATCATAGTCGCAGCGCCTTTGCGTGTTACTTAAAATGCATGATTTAAGTATTTTCATGAATAAAGTATTTTCATGAATAAAGTATTTTCATGAATACACAAATCTATGCAAAAACAAAACAGAATGAATGCGTTCTCAGCTCTTTGGGAGTTTCCGCATGACGTCTGACATCCTAATATCATTTGTAACCTATTGACTGGAACATGAGTTGAAATGTCTCCCTGATGTAGAACGATCCACAGAAGTGAATTTGCAAAGATTCTGTTTGCATTGAACTGTCAGATAATGAATGTGTTGGAAGTGAATGATGTCATCGCAACCTTTCTTTGATGATTCGGTTTCGTTGGAGTGGGTGATATATCAACGCAACGGAACAATCGAGTCCGTGATTCAATTTGCGACACGCGCAACAAATACTCTCTTGTCCGTCTCTACTACTATCTCCCTCCATCTCTCTGGGTGTCCTTCTCCCGCTCTGTGGCTGTCTCTCCCTCTCACTCTCTATGCCTCTCTGTCGAGGAAGATTTCCTCAGCACTCCCAACGGATCAATTTCGATATCACAGACTCTATAGTTACGTACAAAAAGTTCCATGGCGCAATCAAATTATTGTCGTTTCACAAATCCTCCGTCAGTTCATTTGTCCGTCTCTATATGCGTCTGTGTCGCTCTAAGTATGCTTCGTTGTGATTCTGTGCAGTGCCTTTGTAGCTGTTGTCGTTTTTCATCGAAGTCCATTCGGTAGAGGTTCTTCCATTGAGAAGAAGCGACGCAGTTGCCAGTGTCGCAAATGTAATTAGAAAACTACGGCGTTCGTGGCTCTGGGACCAGCAATGAAAGTAGATCGGTCGAGAACGCCGCCGCCGCCGCAGTCTCTCGTTCAATTCACTGAGAGGGGAATTCAATTGTGGTGATGCTCTGGTTGCAGAGGATGGAGAAATCCGTCGCTTGCTGAAATGACAGCTCTAATCGCATCGCGCGGACTGCATTCAATTGATGCAAATCATCAATAACTGAATACCATTAAACGACGCCTCGACTGGATGACTATGGTGACCCTGTCTATCTCGCTAATTGTGTTTCTCGTATCTTCCTTTCTTCGCCTGTCTGTCTGTGTGTCCTGAGTTTGTCTCTTTATCTCTCCGCATATTTCTCTGTTTCTAATCTCTGTCTCAAACTTGTCTCCTTAATTAAACGATTGGAGATTAAGGGTAATACTCAGTAATGAATTATTCATCCATCACTCATTGACTCATCCATTCCACTCATCAATCCATCCGTTAATCTATCAATCACTTAATATACTTACTTAATGGTCTAACTGAAAGTGAGGACCTGATTGTTTTTTTAAACCACACTGTCCATTGATGTCTCGTGATTTGGCAACCGGCGCTATGGAAGTTACTGATTACAATTACCCTTAATGGTGTTTCCGTGTCGCTTTGGAGGTTCTGGAGAGACCATCTGGTAGCGTAGACACTCTCACCAGTCAGATTCCAATCGTTATCCATGATTGTCAATCTAGGATGCAAGGTGGAAGACAGTACATTTTACTGTTATGTCAGTTATGGGGTTCTGACGAAGTGGCGCTCCATAAATGTGCAGTAATAATTACCATAAACCACTACCATTCCTATTACCATTGCTATATCCCGTATATATCATTAACCGAATGTATGGTCACAGAAGCGCTGATTAAGGTAGGCCTATGGGTGGCGCTTGTAGTAAGTGCCTTCAGCGTCATAATTATTGCTACTATGAACGATTTTGAGCCTAATTCAAAGTTGAAATGCTGGCATTGGTCTTTAAATAATTCACATGCATTGTTTCGTGTGTCGAATATTGAACTACAAAGTTCATTTTAATTGGATCGGATCGGGGTAACCAAAATAATCATGTAATTTTACCCGATGGCTGAAGCCTCACTGAGGTTAATGTTTCAACAACGACAACGTCTTTTTTATTGCACCCAATGATAATAACAAGAAACAGAAAGAGTAAAAAGTTTTAGCTGGGCACAACAGGGAGGATAAAAACCCAAATAGGACCTAAGTCCCGTTAGCAGGGCCACCCATGTAATAACAAGCATTTCGGCAGTTGTCGAGATTAGTACCACATAAGTAATTTTTATAATCTCTTAACTAGTTAACTAAGATATAACATAAATATATAGTTGATGCACATGTTAGCCAGGCGACACCATAAGTATGTGCTCCCGGTAGGATTTCTTAAATGTAACAATATTAGGTATTAATTTTATGTCATCTGGAATATCCTTCCAAGCCCTAGGACCAGCATATTTAATTGAAAACATTCTAGTATTTAATTTTGTTCTAGCATTAATAGATCTGTAATTAAGATCAGAGGAAGACCGCAGCAAGTAGGGATTGACCTCAGATATAGATAAGAAATATCTGTTTAATACAGGAGGCAACTGATTATGATTATATTTGTACATAAATTCAACTGTCTGACACGTAGTTAATTGATTAATCTTTAGCAAACCTGCCTACTTGAAGATGAGATCAGCATGAGCAGAAGAAGAGCAGCCACCAATGATGCGAACTGCTCTCTTTTGAAGAGCAGTTAATTGTTTAAGCCTTGACGGATAATTGTATGCCCAGACGATATTACAATAGCTTAAATAGGAGTGTACCATTGTATACTACAAATTTTTCCGTATGTTATTCGGCAATGGGTGAGCTACTTTAGATAAAATCCCAAGGTTTTTGCTATTTTGGTAGAAATATTTTGAATATGGTCATTTCATGTCATATGGCTATCAATCCGAATACCCACAAATTTGGCCGAATTCACTTTCGGTACTGGTATATTATTTAGCAATAGAGTACTTAGCGGAAAAGGTAAATATTTACGATGTTAACTGAATAATATATAATTAGTCTTAGTATGATTTAAAGAGACCCAGATGACTGCTCTGATTTCGTCTTCCTATCCTTTCCTCTTCCTTTTCCATTCAGTGTCCACTTAACTTTCGTCATTTACTGGACGCTGCATGTATCGTTTCAATCTTGGCGATTGCCAAATGACTACTACCACTACATTCCCTCTCCCTTCCCTTCTTCCTCGTTTTCTCTACCTTTAGTCTCCTTCCTCCATTCCTCTGTTCCCTTCCCTTTCCCAAAAGATGGACGACACAGCAATTAAAACAATCAAGCAAGCTAACGCGTAAGCATCTATGAGATAGTTGATTATGCAAGAATGCAGCGCATTAATTAGTGTGGCGGCTTTAATTAGCTTCACTGCCAAGACAACGCCGTTATGTCACAAAATACTTCTGAGTGGTTCAACCTTGTAGAGGCGCTCTATGAATGTTTACATACAAGACAATGCATTAACGACCTCAAAAATATGTTGCGGTTGTATTGAAGGTAGTTTTTACATCAAACACTAGTTACGTTACCATCAGTGCAGAGTTGAAGCCACAGTCACAAAGACCACAGTTTGTCCGAAATAATAGAGAATGAAATCGGGGAAATTTTCGATGAAATGGAAATACCCAGATGGTCCTACTGTTGGTGCGTGTGTAGATTCTCTATTATACGGTTGTAGAGGAGTGGCGCATTTGCCAGCCAGATGTGTTCGACTGTCCTTAAGCGCCAACTAATAGATCTGAATGTGCTTTGTAATGACGTCTGCGGCCAAATATATATATATATATAATATATGTGTATATATCTATATATAGTTTATATATATATATATTTATATGTAGAGAGAGAAAGAGTGAAAGAGAAAGCAATACAGTGACAAAGACAGGCAGACAGACAGAGACAGAGACCCAGATGACTGCTCTGATTTCGTCTTCCTATCCTTTCCTCTTCCTTTTCCATTCAGTGTCCACTTAACTTTCGTCATTTACTGGACTCTGCATGTATCGTCCACACCTCCCTCCCTCCGTCTCTCTATGTCTCTCTCTCTGTCTCTCTATGTCTCTCTGTCCTAGTGTATCTCTCTTTCTCTCTTTCACTGGTCGTCTGTGTGTATCTGTCCGTGTGCGTGTAGCCGTGCCCTGCATTTAACTAGACGCCACTTTGTGTTCGCAGATGGCGCTAATTTCCCCTTCGGTGAACTCGCCAATTCCGCCCTCAGTTCCTTCCGACCAATTCTCCTAATCCTCCCATTTTCCTCCCACTTGCCCTTCCCTGCTTCTCCCCTTCAGCCACTCATACTCTTTTCCCTTCTTCACCTCTCCAGCTAGCTATTCGACCTCCTTACCATGTCGCCAAATCCTCCTCTTCCTCCTCCCTAAAAAGTCTTTATCTTCTTCCTCCTGTTTCGCAACGTAACACTGACTAGAAGTAATTTCCTACAATGAGTCTGCGGGTAGAGCTTCGATCGAAGTTAGTTTTGCCCTGATTCATGTAAGGACATATTATACTACTACAACTACCAAGTCTAGAAAACGCACAAACAGGAATGCTGGAGTAACATTGTACATCACTGATTTTATCGCAGCTCTAGTGATCTCTATGGATTCCGAGTGCATCAGACCCACCCACCACAGTCTGTCTTGTCTGTCTGTCCGTCTGTCTATCCGTCTGTCTGTCTGTCTATCAACGGAATGATCATCCATGTAGGCCTACTGACCAGATTGCGGATTGTACGCCATCTTTAGAGTCTTTGAAATTCTCGGAATGAAAGTTATTAATTAATATTCAAGTGACGTCACTTAATTATTTACGAATTCATTCTGTCGCCTGTTGTATGAGACTGATCTGTTGTTAATTATGTTTAAGTGAATACGTGCTCAGTTCTCACATTGTTACGTCATTGCAAACTATTGAACATAACTTTTGTTACTAACTAAATTCATAATTCTTATTTGGTAATATTTTATACTTATATCAATAATTCGCGCTAATATTTTTCAAATCAATTCAGTCTGCTTTCATTGATCCTAGCAGAAGAACATTCAAGCAAAATGCATACATTGATAATTAACAGAAGTGGGAAAAACATGGAAGAGAAAAGAGCCTGAAGGAGTCAAAGGACCGATGGTCCCTCTTAGTCGTGCTACCCTTTTCTTAGTATACAGTAAGACGCGGTAAATAAAACGACAATTCAGATTGAAAAACCGAGAAACCATAGATGTAACTGGTAAAATATGAGACGATATGAGACGTATTCAAGCGAAATTTTTATCAGGTGATCTTTCAATTTTTTAAACTAAGAATTACTATTTGGAATACGTATTTCAATTAGAATTTCATTCCATGCGTTTGAAACGGCTTATTCAACAGAGTACTTGAGAGTATTGGTTCGGCCGTAGACACTAGTATATTGTTGTCGGAGGAGCGCATGGTATAGGAGCTAACGCTGGATAAGCTCATAAGGTACATAATGGTTATAAAAAATCGGAGGTAATAATTTACTACTGAATTTATACGCAAATTCATTTACTTGCAAAGTAGAAATTGGTTCCAGTTTTGGCATGATGATCGGCATATAGGTCTGCAGCTAACGAGCAGTTTTGGAGCCGAGTACTCGGTCGAGTAGCCTAGCGAGTACTCGAGTACTCGTTAATACCGGAAGTGCTCAGTACAAGCTGCCTGGCTTCTACTATAGACCATGAATA
This sequence comes from Bimastos eiseni, assembly GCA_959347315.1. NCBI lineage: Eukaryota > Metazoa > Annelida > Clitellata > Crassiclitellata > Lumbricidae > Bimastos > Bimastos eiseni. The sequence continues at coordinate 7,436 of CAUFVP010000014.1, forward strand.
GATTAAGTAGACCATAGCATAGGTTCTAGCTAAAGCTCTGGCGTATGCACCAATAAAGTTTAATCTCCAATGTAACAACTAACAAGCTACTGAACAGTCAATGAAACAGAATTTTTTAGTTATTTTTGTTACACAACAAAAAATAAAATATATGCTACAGAAATCCGTCTGGCAGCCAACAGACTGCCCAAGAATAAGACAATGGGATGTTATCTTGTCATGATGTCAGTTATTGGAAAACTGGAACCAGAAATTGCAATTTTCAGACTGGAAGTGGAAGTACAAGAGAACTCCAGTTAAAAAATTAGTCGAGTAATTTTTGGAATCGAGCACTATTCTGTTTGACCGTGGTTGGGCTGGGAGCGCTTCTGAGTGGAAGACCTTGATGGCGCTATATAAAACAGCTACAATAATACTCGAGGAAGCTTTATCGGCCTAAGAGGGGATATGCTTTTAGTGGATGGTAAAAATCTAGTAATGTTAGTTTTGTTGTTTAGTTGGAGGCCCGCATTACATGTTGATTACAGTAGGTTAATAAGGATGAATGGCGAATCATCGAGTTATATAGACTATATACGGGCTAGTAGTGTTTGAGATAGATAATAAGTGGGCAATGTTTTATATAATTCCCAGACTTTTGAAATTTTAATGCCAAATTTTCGATATGTACCTTTCATGCGAGGAGTTGGAGACATGAATACCAAGAAATTTAATGGTTATTACTCTGGGTAATGATTAAGAAAGTGATCTCACTATAATATAATCAGGAACCCTGCTTCATAAGCAGAAACAGGGCATCATATTATTCGTGAGAAACGAAGATATTGATATAATCAACAAAGAGGAGAATTAATAATTAAGGAGGGTTGAACATCGGGGAGATCATTAACAAAGTATAAGATCAGTCTTGAGGAAGACCAATGATCCTTACCCAGTTTGAGCGTGGACAAAGAGCCTGTACGAAGGATTTGCTTATATCTATAATGAAGAAAACTGTGAAACCTCTTCAGGGCCACTCCACATATGCCCAAGTTTTCAAGCTTTAGGCGCAGATCTACCCCTCTCTCATCCACTTCCATATCGATTACACCCCTCTATTCCTCCACAATTTATTCGCATTCCTTTTCCATCTCTTCCACCTATTTCTATTTCCTGTTGCTAATTCTCTTCTCTTAATACCTACCTCCTTATCTCCCTCTTCCACTCACTCCCTCCTCTTGCCCATCTCTCTTCATTTCCTCCAAGTCCCCTACTCTTTCGGCTCCCTGGGATTTCTCATCCACCCTTTGACTTTTCCCTTGGAGCTGATGACAATCTTAACCATTCCATCTTTATCATTAGCGCTAAACGATGACCCTCTTCCCTCCTCTCTGGTCACCAAATTTCAATGCTCCCTAATGTACCTTACATATTGCGCATTTGCAAGAGTAAGTGCTCGCTTGCACGCATTCCGTCCGCCTCTCCATCCGCCCGTCCGTCCGCTTGTCTGTCTGTCCGTCTGACTGTCTGTCTGTCTGTCTTACTATATGTATATCTCTGAGGCTTGAAAAGCAAGAAATGGGAAAAGAATGATAATATAAATCTCATAGAGATAAAAAATGGACGATGGAAACAGCGCCACAGAAGTTTAAACGTGGCCAGTCAAATTACCAATAGATCGCCAATCAATCGTAAATCAATCGTCAATCAATAACCATTCAACAGCCAACCAATAATCAATCAGTCACAATCGACTCTCAATCAATCACTAACTTTAACATCTACGGGAAGTTTGAGACTTGAGTTGAAAAAGACGAATCTGGACCCGAATAGCATAAAAGAATACTTAACATTACCAAATGAGGTTGGAAGAGAATTGCGTAGCTTCTAATCAGCTCGGGTCGGGAGAGCCCCTGAGTAGTCACCCTAAATTGGCGCGATATAAATCCTCGAAATGAGACAAAAGGTTAAGAGCGGTTTCTAGTTATAGATTGATGGCTGTTGAGCGTTCTTCGAAGTCTGGAGTTTAATGGAACAGGCACATCGCCATTATCTTTATTACACTGCATTGCATGAGACGACATCGGGCAGAGTGGTTTTGGGCAGAGTGACTTTGGGCAGAGTGACTGAGTATGAGTGGCATTGGGTAGAGTGGCTTTGCTTATGAGTGGCATTGGGTAGAGTGGCTTTGGGTATGAGTGGCATTGGGCAAAGTGACTTCGGGTAAGAGTGGCATTGGGCAAAGTGACTTCGGGTATGAGTGGCATTGGGAAGAGTGGCTTTGGGTATGAGTGGCATTGGGTAGAGTGCCTTTGGGTATAGGTGGCATTGGGTAGAGTGGCTTTGTGTATGGGTGGCATTGGGAAGGGTGACTTTGGGTATGAGTGGCATTGAGTATGAGTGGCTTTGCGTATGGGTGGCATTGGGTAGAGTGGTTTTGGGTATGAGTGGTATTGGGCAGAGTGGCTTCGGGTATGAGTGGCATTGGGTAGAGTGGCATTGGGTATTGGTGGCATTGGGTAGAGTGGCTTTGGGTATGAGTGGTATTGGGCAGAGTGGCATTGGGTATTGGTGGCATTGGGTAGAGTGGCTTTGGGTATAAGTGGCATTGGGTAGGGTGACTTTGGGTATGAGTGGCGGGAACGGACATTTGTCGCCCCCGGACAATTGCCACCCTAGTGTAAAGTATGAACGGATGATGACAAGTCGTATATTTAAGTGTCATTAAGCATGTAAAATATATGTAAGTAGGCTAATGCTTACAATTGGTTAACAATCATCTCTCGGAGAATGGGTCAATATAGCATAAAACACTCGTTATTTACAGCAGCCATTACATACCACGTGGTGTCAAACTGGCTTCTTGATTCGTCAACAAACTTTGCAGGTATAGAACCGAACACGGAGAGTATTTAACAGGTTGTGGAACCAAAGAAATATGTCAACTTTCTAAAAATAGATATTTTGCCGGTTTAGTAACACAGCCGTAGCCAACATCATCGACATTGACACATCCATGCACAGGTACATAATGTGTATACAATCATGCATCATATATACACACATACAATCATGCATATATAATTTGGTTTATGGTCTTCACTGGGGGCGGGGGCCATTGTCTTAGTCGGGAGTGGCAATCGCCCGGGGGAATTGTCCGGGAGGGGGCTAATGTCCGGGGGGCAAATGTCCTACGCTCTTGAGTGGCATTGGGCAGAGTGCATGGCTGGATCTATATTGATGCGTGGATTCGAACCGAGTACAAGAGAGATTGTTCGATGATCAACATTTCGCTCGTTTGACGTCTTTCGTAGCTTCGTCATCGATCTATCATCTATCTGCAGCGGAAGTAAGAGACTTTCATTCAAATCGACCCCAACTCCAACGAAAACAGCATCGAGTGAAGACAGGGAGACAGAGATATTGACAGAGATACAGAGCGAGACAGATGGACAGGGATATATAATAGAGAGAAAGTGAGAGACACGTAGAGTTAGACAGATATAAACTCAACAAGACACATTGAGTGACACGCAAGGAAACAGGATAGCAGAGAATCAGAAACAGACAGAGAGACAGAAACAGACAGAGAGACAGAAACAGACAGAGAGACAGAAACAGACAGAGAGACAGAAACAGACAGAGAGACAGAAACAGACAGAGAGACAGAAACAGACAGAGAGACAGATGGACAGACTGTAGATGAGGCAGTCAGAGACTAGCAAGGAAAACTTTCCACGCAACTATGGCATTGACGTAACTGTCGTTCTGAGAACAAATCGAATCCCTTACAACTCCACAAATGATCAATACCACACCCTCCCCGACCCTTCTCCTTCTCCATTTGACACTTTCCCACCGTCTCTCATTCCCCTTCCACGTCCTTCTTCTCCCTTCAGTCTAACATTCCTTCTTTCCACCTTCAAAATGAGTTTTCCTTTAGCATTTCTTTATCCTATCCTCCTTCCATCTTTCCTAGCCTCAAATCATCCTTTCTGACTTCGCTCCATTTCTTCACACATTCTTTCTTTCTTTATACGTCTCTTCCATTCTTCCATTCCCCGCTTTCAGTATTCATTTTCTAAAATGTACTTCCATCCAGTTTTTCTCTTCCATTCCCTCCTTCTTTTCCTTCCTTCTTTCCTTCCTTCATTCCTACCTTCCTACCCAACCTTTCTTCAATCCTTCCTTCCCTTATTCCTTCCTTCCCTCATCCCACCTTTCTCCCTTCTCCTTCCATCCCTCAATCATACACTCATTCCTCTACCTTCCCATCCTTCCTTTCCTCTGTCCTTCCTTCCATCGTTGCCTCTGACCCACTGCCTTCCGTCCTTCAATCCTGCCCAATCCCTTCCCCGATGAATTCACGAATAAACCGTTTCATGCAGCAGTTCACACCATGCCTACCCATCAATCCTTCTCGCCCGACGCTTAGTCGATTCGCACGGGCTGCTCACCGCTACCAACACGGCCACCATCGCCGCATCCCTATGCACACCAGGACCGTTCCGACGGTCACTTAGCTGTTCAGTTGTCCAGCCGCCTGGTCAGTAATTGAACGGACTTAATGTGACTCATAACACATTCATGTCGGGCTTGGGTGCAACCGCGGAATAGTGATGAGCCGGCGCCGGGTTTAGACTTTAGAGACGAACGGCATCTTCGGAAAACATGAAACCAATTACGTCTGGCCGAAAGAGTCGAATCCGCGGATTTAGGACTCTCCGTGCGTTGATTGCTGGCTATTAGAGGCCCGATTAAATCGATACCGACCCAATGAAAGGGGATAAACGCGACCCACTGCCAGTGCATTACTGGGATTTAATCGCCACTCTCCTGCGTGTCATCCAGTAATCGCTACAGCTCTGCATTCAGAAGGCGATTTAGCAAATCAATCATATCTCCTCCTCACACCAATTCCTCTTCTTCCGCATTCTCCCATCCCGTATATTCTCCCTACTCCTCTTTCTCCTGTTCCTCTTCCATTCTCAACTTCATGCTCTTTCCCCACCTCTTTCCTCTGCTACTCCACCTCATTATCCTGTTCCAAATCTTTCTATTAATTCCTAACGTGTTATTACGATTGCCCAATTCACAGAACGTGACGCATGTATGAAATGTATTTATGTATGCATGTATTCGTTCATTCATTCATTCATTCAGTCATTCAGTCAGTCATTCATTCTGTGGCGGACAGGCCACAAGGCTTGAATGAATGATTTATTTAAATAATCGGCTCGCCATAAGTGTTATTTTACGTCTATTTTTTTACAGTGTTGCGCATAGGAAGGAAGACCGATCGGCGGTTTTTAATTGAGTGCATAGCTTGCAGACGCATGAATTGGCTTGAGTATAGCCTGACATGCGGTGCATCGCTATATATGTGAAGCAGTGGTTCGTACTGCTTCATACGTAGAGTGGTTCTCGTACCGCTCCAGGGATCGTTGAGTGTTGCCATATAAATACGACCTCTAGTGACAGCCGCTCTCGCGGTCAGGCTGGTGCTGCTTTTCGCTGATCTGGCGGGGTGGGCCCCTCTGCCGTCGATCGCAAGACGGACCGTGCCCTGATCGTAGGAGTCAACAGGCTGACAGAGGAAAGACCGATCGTGAGAAATGCTCACAGGTCTGGGTGCCGTTCGAGAGTGCTTACAGACCTGACAGAGAGATAGACTGGGAAAAATCCCCGACCGTGCAGACCGTGGGAGTTCTGGTGGCCGAGAAATATTCTGGTTGGCTACCTAGATAGGTCATAGTTACTCCTCGAGAATACCAACCGGTTGTCGGATACGTGACCCCGACGGTGGCCGTGAGAAATAGAGATCGGGTAAAGCCCCGAGCAACCGAACGCTACATCGAGACAGATTTATGGCGATTGTTGAGACAATTTACGGGAAGAATTCCCCAGTGTACACGTTGGTTAAAAGACGGGGAGGGCGGACCCGTGAAGCCGTTGGAAACAGACTGAGAGCTACCGGAGAAGCCGTTGACAAATACTGGAAAACATGAATATATTCGATAAATACGGGGAGGGTGACCCCATTGTTGCGTTAGATACAGGGAAAGTTCCCTTTGGTACCGAAAACCTGATCAATTGTGAGCGTCTCCGCATATTCTTTATATTTACGGTTTTCCGTAAATATCTATGCTTGGCTACCTAACGGTGGTCATACTTACTCCTCTCGTTTACCAGCAATCTATTGAATTGCGTGTCTGATCGCAATGTCTTAGGTCGCGGTTTCCCCGCGTATCTATACTTGAGTTACTTAACGTAATATCTGTACTTGCGGTGTCCCCGCAGTATGTCTTCTTGATTGTCTTACGGTCTTTCGGTAAATATTCTTACTGGCTACCTATGTTGGTCACAGTTACTCCTCTCGAATTTTCCAGAAATCTTTTCACTTGTGTGTCTAGTTGCAATATCTTGGCTCGCGGTTTCCCCGCGAGGCATCTACTAATTTCTTCTTGTAGATCTAACTACATAATCTCTTTTCGAGGACTTCCTCGAAAGATCTGCCAGTAGTTCGTTCCAGTGTATAAAAGACAGAGTACAATTGCTTCAGAGAAAGTGATTATAATAATACAGGTCTGTGTGAAACATAGAGGTAACGTGGTGACACTTACCTCAGTTGCCTGTGAGAGAATCGAGTCTGAGAAACGAGAGTTGGTGCATTACCGTTGGTCAGATCTCTAGGTGACGAATACAAATATGTCCCTACGATGGGATGAATAAATGCAGTCAATGAGAGTTAAAGACATGTGAGAGTCTGGGTGATCGGATATTAAAGTATATGACAGATGCAAGCCGGCCGAGGAATATACTTGTTGGCTACCTAGTTCGGTCATAGTTACTCCTCCCGTTTTCCCCAGGTTGTCGGAGACATGAAAAGTCGGGTGGCCGCAAGAGATACAAGCCGAGTAGATTCCCGCAGTAGCAGCCGTACAAACCGAGAGAGCTGCCGGTGGAGAGTTGGCACATACGGGGAAAGTTCCCCATTGAATACGTTCGATAGAAATATCGGGGAAATTCCCGAAGGACCCGCTGGAATTACACGTGGAGGGTGAACACGTTAGAAGAGCACGTGACAAACAAGAGAAAACACTGGTGCCGATTGATACCTTCAGGTTACTAGTCAAGTAACTCTTCTTGATGGCTTTATAGTCGTTCGATAGATACTCTTGTTTGTTACCTACGTTGGTCATAGTTACTCCTCCCGGTTTCCCGAGTATCAGAATATATTACGGCGTTGGCGGACAATTGCCAACGCAGAGGACGGTCAATCGTGTGCCTGATAACTTATGCATGTGAGGCCGGTATGCCACACACGGAAATGGGCCAAGAGGCCGACGTGAAAGTCTGGGCAGTCGGAAACCCAGGGTAAAGATAGTAAGCAGACCAAGAATTGATCGATGCGTTTAAATATTACTGTTGGCTACCTACGTTGGTCATAGATACTCCTCCCGTTTTCCCGAAGAGTATCTATTTGCGTGTCTGATCGAAGTGATCGATACGAGTACGTTTGGGTAATCGGGTACCCAGGTGAATACATGGTTGTTTGTCGTCACACACAGTTCTGAGAGCTGACTAAAGTGCGAGGTCGGGCCCCCTCGTGCGTAGGTCGGATCGAAGATCTGTGTGCAGATAGCGAAGGTTATAGACAGAAGACCTTCACTATCAGTGTCCGTGAATACCATGCCAGTGTCATTTTTATCGAAGCAGAATATATCAGTGTTGGTGGGTAACTGCTAACACAGAGGACGGGAACTTAGTCAGTCAAATGTGCGTGACAAAATATACGTGTTGAGCAGAAGGCGTGATAGATACGTGTTGGAGATTACATGACGAAGAGCTGTGCGACTTGTGGTGTCTAGGACGGCAGAGGTTAGAGAGTTTGGGATAGTAATGTCTAAGAGTATAAGACGTTGGATTTAGCTACCGATAATTGTATAGGCCGAAATGGCTTATGGACTTGTTTCAAATATGTCTGAACCTCGTAACTTAAGAGAACGTTTGGTGTCCCTAAATGGCGACAGTTTCAGAGTCACAAGATGCTGAACGGTACGACATCAGGTAGAGGAAGACGAGGCTAGTAGCTTGGAAGGTATGCAAGGCGAGGAAGACTCCTGCCGGTATGATTATGAACCCTGTTTTGAGTACGGCCATCCTCAGAACGTTGCCCATCCGGCGACCGCGGAATAGGCAGAGTCAGACCTCGTTACTAATTCGAGCCGTATTTCCTTTCTTGGAGAAGAGACCCGTTCCTAATCTTGCCTGGTGATAGTGAACATCCTGGTAGATATAGAGTAACCGTTTGGCATTGAGATTTGGTAAGAAAGTGACTCGGGCGACTCCAGGCGCGTCAGCAAGCTGGGGTCGACACCGTCCGTTAGCGCTAGGCAGGCGCTCGGGCGGCAGAACGCCACAATTCATTCATTCATTCAATTAAAGGACTGATATAGAGCCCAGAGTAAAGTAGACGGGATAGAGAGCGCGAGAGGATGCGAAGCACGTATTAACAGTTTTAAGAGTATTTAGTAGCATCAGGATGGGTCATTAAAAATAACCACCCAGGTTTTTTGCTAATATTTCGGCCAAAAGTAGAGATTCGTAAACGAAATTTTACAGCGCTAAGCTAATTCATATTTACATATAACTACCAAATTTAATTAAACTATTTCATACTGAACAAAAGTTTTAGTGAGTGCAATCACTGATTTTGATAGTAAAAAGCAGCAAAAAGTTTCAAAAACGATTTTATGAGGTCACATCTCAAGTAACTGTTAGAAAACAAACATGATATTGTTTCACAATCTGTGTCTACCATCAGTTGCCACATATATTCTGAGTTTATTTGGCAAGTTTTGTTGACCTGGTTGGGGCAATTGCATAGGTGATAATTTTCCAAGGGACACTACGATAAGCGGTGAGGTTCAGATCTTCCTTGGCAAATCTTCTAACAGACGTGCGGCTATGTTTAACTCTGTTTAAATTCGCCGAGTAGGCCTACTGAGATGATTTCTGATGATGTTGCTAGTCTGTGAGCAAATAAGTTCGACAACATGCTCGATATTTGTTCGGGTGCCGATGGATTTCTGCCCTTACGACGTTCCACCGCTCACCCCTATCATCAATGTGTCTGCATATTTTTATAAGTGCTCAGCTCCAGTGATTTCAGAGTGAGCATTGATTACAGCCTTGCCTCCGAGATTATTATTATTTTATTATTTATTAAGTTCAAGTTTTTGAGTTCAAGGTCTGAGAGACCGACAGAAATTCGCATAATCGAGGCGAGAGGAGACAAGTGAGTAGGCTATAGTTTCAGACATATATTGAGTTAGAGCCGACCTTATGTGACGTATTGCCCTGATGTGGTCGAAACAAGATTTACAAAGGCTTGTTATGTGAGGTCGAAATGTGAGCTTGCTGTCGAGGGTAACCCGAAGTGTTTTGACAGAGTCTGAAAGCGGCACAGCAGTGCCCGCCAGTCCAATGCTAGTGAGCATAGGGAAAGAACGCAGGCGTTGACATGAGCCAAATACAATTGCTTCAGACTTGTCTGGGTTTATGGCCAAACCATTGAAACAGAACCATGCATATATGGATGAGAGGCATTCTTCCAGTTTTAGTTTACCAGACTGATCAGTGTATGACAGAGCAATATGGAGCTGAGTATCATCTGCATGCTGTTGTAATTGAATTTCAAAGTGTTTAGCTATACGACTGATTGGGGAAGTAAAGACTGTAAATAATAAAGGGCCGAGGACAGATCCTTGTGGCACTCCAGCAGTGCAAAGTGTGGGCTCCGACCGAGCAGATCCAATGCCCACCTGCTGATTGCGGTCAACCAGGTATGAAGCTAACCAGTGCAAGGCAATCCCAGATACACCAAAGCTTTTTGCAAGTCTTGGTAACTGGTGGTCTACAGTGTCAAAGGCTGCACTAAGGTCAAGACACACAGAGAGGCAGGCTTTACCATCGTCAACAGATGAGAAGATGTAATCCAGTGTAGAGACACGAGCAGTTTCCGTGGAGTAGCCTTCGCGATATGCTGACTGGTAGGGACTGAAGTTGGGAGAGGAAGTGATGTGTCTCTTGATACGCATAAGAAAAAGACGTTCAAGGCTCTTGGAAATGTTATTGAGGTTGGAGATAGGTCTGAAGTTTGACAAATTGCTAGTGTCAAGGTCAGGCTTTTTAAGTTAAGGCGTGACTAAAGCAGATTTGTAGCATGAGGGAAAGCACCCCTCAGAAAAAAATAGGTTGGCCAAGTGTGCAATGAGGTGAGAGAATATATTAGAACAAGAGACGATGAGTGATGTAGGTATGAAATCCAATGCTGATGATTTAGGAACCATGCTTTTAAGAAAATTAAAGACTTCAAAGAATGTGACAGGCGGTATGTCATCGAAGGTAGGGCCGGAGAATTCGGAGTCAAGCAGCAGGTCATTCCACACTACATTAGCAGCACATCTAGCAATTTTACGTTTAAGATCGATAATTTTGTTAAAATAAAAATGCAGCAAAATTTGCACACGGAGTCTGATTTTCTGTGTCTAAGCGTTGGCAGTTGTTTCTATTCTTTGAGTGTAGAAGACGCTGAGCAATGCGCCATCGGTCCTGAGGATTCTCAGCACTTTCAAGTTGGCTGCAGAAATACGAGCTTCGTGAATCGTTATGAGTTTATTTGTTACACGGCAGTGTCGACGATAACTCTGTCCGTCCTCATCAAGTCCAGAACGTTTCCACTTTCTTTCAAGTCGACGACGTTCCTTCTTCGCACGGGATGCTTCAGATGAGAGCCATCTAGTAATAGGCTTAGATGGTCGCCTGTAGCAAGTCTGAATCGGAGCGAGTTTGTCCAATATCAGTGACACTGTTGTTTTCATTTGTTCTGCAAAATCGTTTGCACTGCTTGCAGGAGCTGTGAATAGGTCTGAGTCAATTAACAAGTCACTGAGTGTTAAAGGGTCACGCTCATGAATCATGAAGTGTCTATGCGCATTTTATCTGTCATGGACACCTTGCCCATGTTTATTTTGCTACAAATGCTATCATAAAATGATTAATCGCAAAACATTTTTATTCACCAATTTAATCGACTGCTTGCTAGATGACATCAAAGTGATAATTTCCAGTTTCTTTTCTCAACAATAATAATTATGAAGTGTGTTTCATTACAACTGCTTGAAAAGTGACTCCGTAAATTCGCTTTTTATAACTTTTTGCGGCGTTTAATGTTTTTTGACTATCAATAATCAGTGGTCGCGCTCATTAAAAGTGATATTTGAAATATTTTAGTATATTTTGGCGGTTATATGCAAATATGAATTGAGCCTGTAAAATTTAATTTAATATTTCATGCATTTGGCCGATATATTTTGCAAAAACCCGTATGATTTTTTTGTCCCACCCTGTAGAAGTATTGATAGTTTAGGTAGTACTTGCAATGTTAGTAGATTTCTTAGTATTAGCAGTATTGGTAGTATTAATTGAATTGGTCGTTTTAGTAGGTTTAGTAGTATTACAATTATTAGCAGAATTTATAGTATTTGTAATATTAGTAGTAGACCTATTAATAGTATTAGTAGGATAAGCAGTATTAATAGTGTAATTAATAGTGTTAACAGTATTCGCAGTATTAGCAGCATGAGCAGTACTAGTAGTATTAGTAATATTAGTGGCAATCCACTTACCAAAAATTCAAGACTTTAACGTGTTTAAGTCTTTAAAATTTGCATGAGTTAAATTTAAGAAGATCGACTGAACGAGAAAATAGATGAGGTCTCATTTTAACGACTCTGAAAAGTCGTGAGATTTCACACAAGCACAGACACAAATACACAGACACACTGGAAAATGTTAACGAAGGTAAGGACACCGAACGGATGAGGTGTGTCTGTCTGTCTGTCTGTCTGTCTGTCTGTCTGTCTTTGTTCGTGCGGTCATTAATCACTGGAAAGAAAATCGATACAATTTTTCACTTATGAAAACCTTCTGCTTCAGAGACCATCAGTACATGCGCTACATTACATTGTATATCATGTAGGCCTACTTATTATAGACTATATTTATATTGCAATATATATATATATATATACATGAAAGGGCTATACATAAATATGTTATATAATTTATATTGTATATATATATATATTTATATGTTGGAGTCATTTGCACGTGAGCCATGCGATATAATGAATATATAGAGAATATAACAGATGC
>CAUFVP010000015.1:0-15044 GCA_959347315.1 Bimastos eiseni
ATACTCGTGACTCGACCCGATCCGCGGATAACTCTGGTCTTGACTAAGCATCCGTACAATTCGATATATACAGTGTCGGATTCTGTGATGTAGCCGATATTTTCTATAGCGCATTTACAGTAAATCTCGTTGTAGCTCCAGTAGTAACTGACGTCTGATTGAACTGTGTGACACAGTATCCGGTTCGTTAAAGCGCTCGGCCTGTAGCACGGGAGGGGGTACTGGTTCAACCCCTCCCCTCAGATGATTGCTTTTTGTACAGAGCCTTTAGCAAGTTCTACACTCGGAGCCTTTGATAATCTGTCATAATATATGGTCCTGTATATACTTCGAAGATTTGCATCGACTGCTGCACTGCCAGGTGTAGTTGTATTGTGTTATATGCCATTGTGTTGTTTTGTATAGGGGTTGTATGGGCGTTAGAAACATTCTTTGAGCAAATATTGGAACATTTGATCAACATTCTTGCTGGCAAGTTCATTTCTATGCCTACCATCACGCACATAAATCATCTGAAAATATCCTGTACAAGCCAATTTCGATGTAAATAAAGTGGTTCGTATTAATCGACATTTTGCGTTTGTTGAGTGCTTTTAAAGTGAGCCATAAACTTAAACAATGACGGGTAATTGTATTGATGAAGATTAGAGTTATTAATAATCAGCACTTTTATTGCGCCCGTGTCTAATGCTGAGGCATCAATCGATGGCGGCTCAAATCCAAACCGTAATCAGGTCAATTCCAGGGGGTCCGTCCATCAAGACAGAGAGACAGCCTACGGAAGTTACATGTATGCCAACTGAAAACGGAAGGTTTTGAGTCGAGATCAAAGCAAAGAAAGAGGCTGAGCAGAATGCACAGACACAAGGAGGAAGTTTCTCGGTGGCTGGATTCTGCCACCGAGAAATCATTACATGCTTTTAAACACAATTTTAATTATGGAAGGAAGGAAACCCGAATTATGATTTATACACGAGTGTGACCAGCTGATGACAAGAAATATCATGGGGCATAAACCATGTGGATAGAAATAAACGAACTTGAATAACGACGAAGTATACGAACTATGGAAGTCAGATGTAGCTCGCCTAACCAATTTTGTCTGAAGAAAAAAATGAGTTTGAGGCGGTTAGGAGAACCCCTCTGCTGTGCAAAGAGTAGTACAAAGTAAAGTTAATTGACTTAAATTGAGTGTAGGACAAGATGAATGCATTGTATAAGTTATATAGTAATCATAGGCAAAGGTAGCTTCCATCTGAGAGCATTGTAAATGCCCACTGATTATGATACTCTGTTTTTAGTCATCAAAATATGATTATGCCAAGTCGGACGTTCATTAGGAATGATACTCACAAATTCGACAATAAATATGATGGGGCTTGAACTATAATATGAAGAGTATATTCAGCGACTTGAACTATAATATAGTTATGCGACGACAGAATTTTTATGATGATGACCATTACACCCTGTTCCGCCTCCTCCGCCTCTTCCTTTCCTCCTCCTCCTCCTCCTCTTCCTTTCTCCTCCTCCTCCTCCTCTCGTCGGCTTTCCCTCATCCTTGTCCTCCATCCCACATCCGCTCCAACATCGGTGGAATATTAACCCCTCCTCCTCCTATTCCTCGTCCTCCTCGTTGTCCATCCACATCCTACATCCGCTCTAACCTCCGTCTAACATTAACCTCTTCCTCCTCCTCCTTCATCTTCATCTTACATCCGCTCAAACCTCCATCGAATACTAAGCCTCCTTCTCCTCCTCAACCTTCTCCTTCTCGTTATCATCAGCACCACATCATTGCCATGCACCATCCTCATTTTTAACTATCGGCGGTTGCTCTCTGGTCAATTCCTCAGTTTTGACGCAGCTCGTCCTATAAGCAACCTATCGGTCTCATCTCCCGTCATCCGGATCTGGTCAGTAATACGCTACATCTGGGAAACCCCCACTGACAAGACGCAGCGCTAATGAATAAGCTGGTTCCCTGTGCAGAATGTCTAAGTTACGATTAAGACATCAATTATTGTCGATCGGAATCTCATAGGACTTAAGTAGACTAATCCTCGGCTGTCAACTCCTTCCGCTTTGTATTAATATCCGTCGTCTCCTGAATTAATGGCAACCGGAAGCTGCTTCCCGTTCGCTGGTAGACCGGAAGTGGATCTTAGGATTCCTCTGGTCGTTTTATATTCGACGGAGCGGATGTATTTTAAATAGCACTATTTTCCGCTGCGGAAGGTTTTCTTATTGGTCATTCCGGCTTTCAATTTATTCTGATCGGGATAAATGTTTTTGTTATTGATAGGACGGACGGTGATAGAGGTATACAGGTCGTAGTTATTGTGGTGGTGGCAATGCAGGCCCGGTCCTATAGGGCAAGGCGAATGAGGCAGGTATACCTTGGGCCCCGGGTTTTGGGGGGCCCCTCCTTCTGGATATATTTCTGCTACTTTGTTGAGAATATGAACCGGTATTTTGCTTAGCAACGATACTGGCATCAATTTTCCACGTGATTGTTTTCGGGTGATATCGGAAAAGGCTACCCTACAGATAAAGGGTGTCCCAACCACTCTTGTGCATGAAGAATGTAGAATTTAATTGTTGCCAAATACAGTTAACACTATTGCTGAACTAAAATGACTCATAGGACGGAAATTAATTTCTAACATATTCATCACGTCATCAATTTAATATGTTTTAATATGTATAGTAGTATGCATATTTACATAAATATGCAATTTCATGTACATATCCACAGAGCGTACATGCATATGTATGAGTCAGTATGACTATGTGGACACACAGAAATAGCCGCCTGGAATTTGTCTCGTATTTAAAGTATAATGTTTATGTATGTAAACCGTGTGCGGAAAAAAAGCAACCCGTAGAGTTATTCGAAAATAATTATTAAATATTAATCGTTTTTTTAAATTCAAAAACCGTTATAAACCTGACTTGATTATCGAATACTAGTTCAAATATGAAAGTCCCTGTCATTGAAATAATGACGTTGCAGGTAAATCATTTGAGAACGAATAAAATTCACATATTTATGCTGGTATTAGGTTTAGGACGGACCGAAAAATTATCTAGGAAATTTAACATTACAATAAAAATGTTGTGCATCAATAATTACAAAGCGCAGTTTAATCTATATTTTAATCTATTATTTTATATCTGAAATAGCATTTGTCTACAGGGTGTGCTTAAAAAGTGTCTTCCATGGACCTCAACACGAGCTTCAAGTCGCGACTCCTTTTTCCCGGACACAGTGTATACGCATAGGTATGTTCGCATTAATTATATGCCTATAATATATATTAATTTAAGTGGTGTCGATATACGTGGAAATCCACAGAAGAATCGTTGGTGTGGTTTTGAGCTACGTTAAAGCGTCGACGGCCCTCATCGCTGAAACGTGACGCTGCCAAAGCCTCATGCCGTCCAGCGACGATTAGAGAGTGGAGTCCATCGGTGATGTTCACTCCGAGCGTTCGTGCCTGTAAACACCTCCTACCGACCGACCGACCGACCGACCGCGGGGAGGACTCGTGAGACAGTCGTCTATCTGACGGGCGGAGGAGAGGCCTGCGTCGGTAGGCCGCACCGCTGCCTGCTGCCTAGGCACCGTCGGTGGACGACCGTGTTCGCTGAAGGCTCAGAGGGTCATTGTGAGGATCGGTTGTCGGCTTTGGTGGTGTATGGTTGACGCCCGCGGATTGGCAGCGCAGCGCCGGTGAGAAACTGTTGTGATGGGTCACGTTTTGGTCGGAGAACGAGAGAGGCCAAGGTAGAGAAGGAGACATAGAGCAGCACGCAGAGAGACAGACAGAGAGACAGACAGAGAGACAGACAGAGAGACAGACAGAGAAACAGACAGAGAAACAGACAGAGAGACAGACAGAGAGACAGACAGAGAGACAGACAGAGAGACAGACAGAGAGACAGACAGAGAGACAGACAGAGAGACAGACAGAGAGACGTCTGAAAACGGATAACGAGTATCGGAAGAGAAAGGGAAAAAGATTGTAAAGTTAAGTGAACTCGTTTAGCGTATCTGCGTGAAGAAGCGTAATTTCGTTATTTCTTAAATGCTTGCGTAATCGTCAGCATTTTTCATCGATTCTTGGATTTAATCAACAGTTTGGTGAAATACTCGGACAGCAAAGTGAAGCTCAAAACTCAGTAAATCTTCTAACTATTTATCTAGGTCATTTTTAATGAGTTCGCCGCACACTATCTAAATACTGATCTGTTTCCTCGATCATTAGAATTAGAGATGAGGACAGCTTCTGCCACTAAATGTCGGTCATACCATTTCGTTCCTGCTGCTTGCAGTCGAAGCCTCAGGCACACGGCGTAATTGTAGAACTGGGAAGCAAGATTCGTTATTAAATTGACCGTCAGCAACAGGTGGCCAGCGGGAGATTCGCCATCTTCTTTTCAAGCTTCTGCCAGTTGTCCACGAAACGGGAAAGCCTCTGTCTGTCTTTGCATCTCCGATTGGAACTGTTAAAGTACATGAATGACTTCCGAAGACTGAAAACGTTTATAGGCCCAGTACTGCTAATTGGCGGTTTGGATTTTAAATTGGTAATCAATCAACTGTCATTGTCATAAATATTACCCAAATATTTAATATTATTATTGCTATTGTTATTAGCAATAGCATTTTTGCTTTGCTTATAGTATTGTTTCAATATATTGCCTACAGACGCGTTGCTTCTAATTAGTCATCGTAATTTAATTGTCATTATCCTTTATCATCTTCACGGTCGTCGTCGTCGTCATCATCAATAATTAGGCCTACTATGATTACGCGATCATCACATGAAGTTTGAACCGAAGAGAAAATTATCATTATTGCTATTTCGCTTCTGTTACCATAACAAGAGAAGACAGGAGGAGGAGGACGAGGACGAGGAGGACGAGGACGAGGAGGGGTCATATGGGAGAATACTCGGAATACTATGAGAGGGTGAGAATTACAATGGCAGGGATAATGTGTTTCCTATGGCCTGGATGCAAGAGCCAATTAAGCGATGGTCCGGCCACGTGAGGGGAAATGGGAAAGGGAAAGATCACGTATCTGTCCTTCTTTCTTTATCTCTGTCTCTGTCTGTCTGTCTCTCTCTTTGTCTGTCTGCCTATGTGTGTAGTCATTATTCAGCGACTCAGCGTCATAACAAAGATGACTAGCGTTGCCCCCCGCTTTTCTGCAGGCTAGAGACGGACACCTCCCAAAAACGGTAGTCCTAAACTCTTATACGTTATGTAAAACTGTCTTTGGAGTTAAAATGTCATATATGGCTTACATCCGTAGGTGATAGTTTGGTTCAAAAGGTCACATCGGTTCAAAAGGTCACCGCTAGACAGGCGAAGGCCCTGGCGGATAGATGCCCCTGAAAGGTCTGCTGCCTGGGGCTGGATTCACCGACAGATGCGGGGCCCCATCACTCGGCGCCACATGCGACGTCTCTCCTAGAGCATCTTCCGGCTTCGATGCGTGCTGCTGAGACAGGCGAGGCGGCCGTGGGAGGACAATGATGAGGAGGAGAAAGAGGAGGAGGAGGAACAGCCGTTTGAATCTCGCGTCGTATCGGAGGAGAATTTCGTCTAAAGGCAGGGGAGGAAGGAGATTAAAGAAGGAAGAAGAGATAAACGACGACCCAGGGATCATACACAGACGACTGGGATCGCTACTCTGCCTCACAGGAACAAAGGAACGTTATCGCAACATTGAATCCACTTTTCTTTCTTCCACTGGATCTGCTCGTCAACCGGAAATTGTTCCATCGACAGGAAGCTGTTCCGTCCAACGATAACCACTAGATCGGATCACGTCAGCTGGAACCCTATCGACCGTAAACCGCCCCAGCAGTCCTTTCCACCTATAGGAACCCTTCATACCAGCTAAAACCCTCACTACCAACAATAACCCTTTCAACCCACTAAAACCTTGCCCCACCCACTCAAGCTCCTTTTCACCCACTAAAACCCTTCCCGACCCTCTATTACCTGTTCCACCCTCTAAAACCTTTCTCCACCCATAAAACTCCCGCCACACACTAAAATCCACCTAATTCCATCCACTTCGTTCCAGCACGTCTTCCTAACCGGAAGCAACATGGAGTCCTACCACGCGAATATCGCTCCGCTAGGCTACGACCCTGGGGCAACAACTTACCGGGATCTCAACGAGACGGACTCCAACCACAGCAGTGTCGCTCCAACCGTCTCTCCCGTCGTCTGGCGTCTGACCGTCATCGCCGTCTTCTGCGGTCTGCTCATCGTCGGAACCATCCTCGGCAACGTCCTCGTCTGTTCGGCGGTCGTAATCGTCCGTAAACTCCGCACCCCATCGAACCTTCTCATCGCCTCCCTGGCCGTGTCTGATCTCCTGGTGGCCGGGCTCGTCATGCCCCTGGCGGCCGTGTACGAGGCCGAGCAGAGGTGGACCCTTGGGAAGCTCGTCTGCGACCTGTGGACCTCCTTGGACGTCATGCTGTGTTCGGCTTCTATACTGAACCTGTGCGCTATCAGCATTGATAGGTATCTGGTGATCACCAGACCGTTGCAGTATGCGATGAAGCGTAACCGGGTCCATATGTTGTTGATGATCGCCGCTGTGTGGTCGCTGTCCGCTGTCATCAGCATCCCTCCGCTGTTCGGATGGAAGAAGGAGAACGAGGAGGGATGCACGCTCAGTCAGGCCATCGGTAAGATAACAACAACAAACAATGGATTGTACAATGGGGCGCTGTTCCTAATGATGATTGTCATTATGTAAACAGAACCAACAGATGTTTTGACGATGATAATGATTGTGGTGGTGGTGGTGGTGGTGGTGGTGGTGGTGGTGGTGGTGGTGGTGGTGGTGGTGGTGGTGGTTATGGTGATGGGGATGGTGATGATGATGATGATGATGCCGATAATGTTGCTGCTGCTGTTATTGCTGATGATGGTAACATCGGTCAAATGCGTGTTCTTATTCACTAAATATTAGCCTGGTCATCGACCAAAGACCAGGTCCTAATATCAAATCATTGCCCCAAGGCCAGGTCCTAATTTCAAATCAGTGTCTCAAGACTCAACACAATGCAATACAACTGTAATTTGATATTGCCCTTCTTCAAACATATTTTGCTCAGATGTGTACACGCCTCGACGACGCAATTGAAGTTGTAATGCAGAGCAATTGTGCGCGAAGGACTTGCTCAAGGTCCCTATACAGTGACTCCTCAGACGAGGGTCGAACCCACACTTTCCGCGTTACGAGCTGACCGCTCTAACCAATCGGCCTTTGTGTCACTCAAGTCCAAGGTCCTAATGTCAGATGATCGCCAAAAGATCTGGCAGAACATGGTCCTCTTCCTTCATCATCATCATATCCCAGACCTGGTCTTAACGGCAACCAATTCCGACAGGACATGATCGTGCTGCCTAATCATCGACCAAAGACATAGCTTCAATGACCAAACATCGGCCAAGGACTTGGTTCCTAATAATGAGCAACGGCCACCATCGCAGAACCCGCCATCACCTTTCCGCAATCTTGACTTCCCTCTCTCCGTCCACGTCGAGTGAATCTGACAGGCGCCGCATTATTTAGGACCAGGACCGAATTTTATGATCCACCCTGTATAAATCACCCGATTATGCCATGTACACTTGTCCCTTAAGCAGCTGACGAGCCCTCTTAAGGACGCCTTTCCCTCTGCAATGTTCTCATGCTTGACTTTAATGATACACCATAAAAGACGCTGCTTTCCACCAACCGCGGCTTTAGTCGGCTTACAAGTTGTCGCCCGCGCTCGTGCTTTAGTTGTCGCAATATATTGCTGTGGTTGAAGCTTCAGTAGTCGTAATCATTGGGGTCGTTGATGCTTTAGTAGTCGTAATCATTGGCGTCGTTGATGCTTTAGTAGTCGTAATCATTGGCATTGTTGTCGCCGTCGTCGTATATTGTCGTGTATTGAAGTTTGGCTGCATGGTGGCTGCTGAAGTTATTGCAACGACGGTCAACTGTTGGTTTCTTGGCGTCATAATCATCATCATCATCATCGTCGTCGTCGTCGTCATCGTCATCATCATCATCATCATCATCGTCGTCGTCATCATAATCGCAATCATCATCATCATCGTGATCCTCCTCCTCATCATCATTATCATCATCCTCAGTTCCTGACGTAAGCCATTTTAAGGCGATTGGTACGAAGCTGCGAACAACCGATCTACGTTGTCCCCGATCGTTTGTCAAGTGCAGATCCACTTCCGGTGTAAGTCCAATTGATGTCATGTCCCCATAACTATATGCTGTCTGTCTGGCGTAGTCAGTGTCTGCTTCGAATCGTGCATGCTGTGCATTTTGTGGAATTCGGTGGGAATGCTTTTTCTCCACATTAAGAGCGTGCATTTTACTGCGCACTATTTTGCTAACAGATTCACTTCTAGATCTTATTCACATTCAAAGCTCCTACATACTCACATACATGCATGAATGCGCATACCAACCAATCAAATAATTGTTATTGTTCACTGGGAATTCATCAAGATAATGAGCACGTTATGTTGAACATTGAATTATGAATTGAATTATGTTGAATTATGTTGAACATTGAATTAGAGCAAACGCTTGGCAGCGAATAATCGGGAAACGAGTAAAACCCTATAGAGATCGTAGCATGGTCACCTATTACGTAGTTGGTTGGTGTCGGAATAATAATAATTATTAGCATTAAATTTGTTTATGAAGAAAAATACTTAATTAGTTAACTAAATATGATATTATAAGATACAAAAGGACGAAATAGCACTCACTTGTCAAAAATATAACTGTCATAAGAAAATAACAGTGTGCTAAGATATGAGCACGAAGTTTACGTTTAGGCAAAAACACTTTGTGAGGACACACGCATACAAAGTCATGCATGAATTCATCCATTCATTCATTCATTTCGAAAATTTATATGGCGCCCCTTCAAGGAACCTGCGGCCAAACAAAAATGACTTGAGGATACGATAGAAGGCTGGCAGATTGTTCCCAAGGAATACATACATACATACATACATACTAGTTTATCATCCACATATATGCCAACGTCTGGCGTTGCTGTTGTGGGCTCTTCTTCTCGAAATAACCTTCCCCTCCTATGTGGGCACAACTAATGACTGGCTCTCCTCCTCGTCTACTCTTTTCCTAAAGAGGGTCGCTCAATCCTCGCGGCGTCGTAACTTCAAGCTCCTCTGCGTGGTCCATGCTACTAGAGGCGCCTCATAAATGCCACGATGCAAAACATACATAAATTCAAACCCCAGACACTGCATAGGTGACGGTGCAACGCTTCATCAATCTGCCAACGTGTGTTAATAAATGCGTTGTTGACCTCTCACATCAGCCACCATTTGTCTTCTCTTAAATATGCGCTATATCAATTTGACGGCATGATCGCGCCCCCTATCGGCCGTTGATATTGTATCACATTGTCATCTTCCGTCTGTTTATCATGCGCTTAAATAACATATTGTCTGACAGCAGTTCACGCTGTCTGTCCACTTCACTCGTAGGTCTTTATGTATGTATAGAATTGATATATCGCATTCATATCACGTTTCCCTCCAACCTAACTGATACACGGGCTCGTCAAGATTCGCCTGCACAGGAAGCTTATACTGTTAATAATTATACAGCGCCTTTTTTGATAGACGGATGTTGTTTTTAGATATTCAATAACGCTCAAATGCACAATGTTACATTACAGTACATGACGTAATAGGATGTTGTGTATTCGTCAAGCACCCTGACTCTCTGATTGGATGCCTCTGCCTATCATTCAATGTATCTGTCAGTTAATTTGTGTCTCTGTCTTTGTCTGTGTTTATCTCTATCTCAATTTTTTATCTCGATCCTTATCTCATTGTTCTCTCTCTCTCTCTCTCTCTCTCTCTCTCTCTCTCTCTCTCTCTCTCTCTCTCTCTCTCTCTCTCTCGCTCTTTCTATTACTATTTACTTTGTGAATAGCAGCATCTCTCTGTCTTTGTCTGTGTGTCTGTCTATCTCTGTCTGTCTGTCTCTTTCTCTCTTTTTCTCTCTGTCTCTGTCTCTCCCTATCTTTATGTCTCTCTGTCCGTCTGTCGCTGTCTGTCTCTGTATGTCTCTCTGTCTGTCTCTCTCTCTCTCTGGCTATCTCTATCTATAGTGTGTCTCTATCAATTTATCACTCACTCACTCTATATCTCTCAATTTCAATTTCGACTCTTTTTTAAACTCTCTTGCACTTTATTTTCCGTATATTACTCCCTCTCTGTCTGTCTATCTTTCATCATGCTGTGTTGTTTTGTCATTATATGGTATGTCTCTATGTGCGTCTGTATGTCTCTATATCCGTCTGTATATGTGCCTGTATTTGTGCAGATGTGTGGGTGCGTTCGTGCGTGCTTGTGATGGTTCTGTCTGGAGATAGTAGAGCAGAGAGATGGTCAGTAAACGCTCTGACGGAAATTGAGGGTCCACAACTCATTATTCAGGTCCGACTGAGCGACAAGAGACAGACAAATAAGAAGGCTATCACACGGACTCACACAGACGCTTACGTAATGATCCACAGACCGGGACAAAACCAAACCAGAGAAAGACAGATCGTATGCGACAGACGCCGTAAGGATTGACAGAACCACGGACGGATTTTATATTGTACAGGCATACAAGTGTATATATATAGACGCATACAGACTGATATACAGGCATATGAAGAGACAGACAGACGGATATATAGACATTCAGACGCATATACTGGCATACAGACGGATAGTCGGATACACAAACATACAGAAAAATACAGAAACATACAAGCGGATATGCAAACATACAGAAGGATGCACAAACATACAGACGGATACACAGGCATACAGAAGGATATGCAAACATACAAACGGATACACACACATAGAATCCAACATCCGGTATAGCTACTACATCCTGAGAACTTGAAACTGTTCTTAGATGAGCAGACTCAATAGTAGGAAGTCCAAAGAGATGATATTTAGGCGCTTGCGATCTGGTTTACTAAACATCCCACCCCTATTCATGGTACGGAAAGAAGGGTGGTGGAATCTGTTATTTTGGGGTAACCATTACTCATCGGCTTATTTTTGACCCCGATATTGACCGGATCTATAATAATACGGGTCAAGTTTCTGCCTCTTGACCAGGTGACTTTGACGACCTCTGTGGTAGCGCGGACTCCACCCCTTTCTCCTCCGTGCTTCACAACCCTATAACCATGTTCCAGGTTGTCTTTTGCATACTTTAAATTGTGTTACCTATTTTGACTTCGTCTGCGAAGGCACAATCAAGAGATCTCGCACTAACACGACATAGTTTTATAGTTGAATGTTATTATAGTGTATCTTTTGTAATATCCTATTGTAATATCCTATTGTAATATCCTATTGTAATATCCTATTGTAAAATATCCTATTGTAATATCCTATTGTAATATCCTATTGTAATTCCTATTGTAATATCCTATTGTAATATCCTATTGTAAAATATCCTATTGTAATACCCTATTGTAATATCCTATTGTACAATATCCTATTGTAATATCCTATTGTAATATCCTATTGTAATATCCTATTGTAATATCCTATTGTAAAATATCCTATTGTAATATCCTATTGTAATATCCTATTGTAATATCCTATTGTAATTCCTATTGTCTACTTTCATTTTACTCTCTCACAGCTTCTAAGACGTCTACTGTATCACTGCCTATTTTGCAGGTGGATATGCAGACATATAGACAGACATACAGACGAATATACGGACATACAGACAGATATACGGACATACAGACAAATATACGGACATACAGACAAATATACGGACATACAGACAGATATACGGACATACATACAGATATACGGACATACAGACAAATATACGGACATACAGACAAATATACGGACATACAGACAAATATACGGACATACAGACAAATATACGGACATACAGACAGATATACGGACATACAGACATATATACGGACATACAGACAAATATACGGACATACAGACAAATATACGGACATACAGACAGATATACGGACATACAGACAAATATACGGACGGACGTTTACAGACCGATATTTTGACATCCATAGAAACAGCAAAATGGACATGTAGACAGATAGAAAGGCACAGAGAGAGACATGCAAACGGATAGAGGGAGGGACGGACGGACGCACTAACCCGCTGTGGTTTTATCACCCGAATGCTATACAACTTATACAGGTGAATCTATTGTAATGTACCATCTATTGTAATGTACCATCTATTGTAATGTACCATCTATTGTAATGTACCACCTATTGTAATGTACCATCTATTGTAATGTACCATCTATTGTAATGTACCATCTATTGTAATGTACCATCTATTGTAATGTACCACCTATTGTAATGTACCATCTATTGTAATGTACCATCTATTGTAATGTACCATCTATTGTAATGTACCATCTATTGTAATGTACCATCTATTGTAATGTACCATCTATTGTAATGTACCATCTATTGTAATGTACCATCTATTGTAATGTACCACCTATTGTAATGTACCATCTATTGTAATGTACCATCTATTGTAATGTACCATCTATTGTAATGTACCATCTATTGTAATGTACCATCTATTGTAATGTACCATCTATTGTAATGTACCACCTATTGTAATGTACCATCTATTGTAATGTACCATCTATTGTAATGTACCATCTATTGTAATGTACCACCTATTGTAATGTACCATCTATTGTAATGTACCACCTATTGTAATGTACCATCTATTGTAATGTACCACCTATTGTAATGTACCATCTATTGTAATGTACCATCTATTGTAATGTACCACCTATTGTAATGTACCATCTATTGTAATGTACCATCTATTGTAATGTACCACCTATTGTAATGTACCACCTATTGTAATGTACCATCTATTGTAATGTACCATCTATTGTAATGTAACACCTATTGTAATGTACCATCTATTGTAATGTACCACCTATTGTAATGTACCATCTATTGTAATGTACCACCTATTGTAATGTACCATCTATTGTAATGTACCATCTATTGTAATGTACCACCTATTGTAATGTACCATCTATTGTAATGTACCATCTATTGTAATGTACCACCTATTGTAATGTACCACCTATTGTAATGTACCATCTATTGTAATGTACCATCTATTGTAATGTACCACCTATTGTAATGTACCACCTATTGTAATGTACCATCTATTGTAATGTACCACCTATTGTAATGTACCATCTATTGTAATGTACCACCTATTGTAATGTACCATCTATTGTAATGTACCATCTATTGTAATGTACCACCTATTGTAATGTACCACCTATTGTAATGTACCATCTATTGTAATGTACCATCTATTGTAATGTACCATCTATTGTAATGTACCATCTATTGTAATGTACCACCTATTGTAATGTACCATCTATTGTAATGTACCACCTATTGTAATGTACCATCTATTGTAATGTACCATCTATTGTAATGTACCATCTATTGTAATGTACCACCTATTGTAATGTACCATCTATTGTAATGTACCATCTATTGTAATGTACCACCTATTGTAATGTACCACCTATTGTAATGTACCATCTATTGTAATGTACCATCTATTGTAATGTACCACCTATTGTAATGTACCATCTATTGTAATGTACCACCTATTGTAATGTACCATCTATTGTAATGTACCACCTATTGTAATGTACCATCTATTGCAATAGAGCGAGGTGAGGGGTATCGAATTTCGGCGATTTTGAGCACGGGTGCGTATGGTGGGGGGAAGGTCCAGAAAATATGTACCTACGCAAATATAACTGTCTAATTATGACGTCCACAATACAGAATATTAAATATCAGAACTGCGTAAGTCCCTTTTAAAATGCAAGTGTTGTTAGTGTTTTATTTCTTCATAACAGTTAAATATTTCAGCTGTTGAATATGATGCTTAAAATAAATAAATAGCCTGCGATAAAAGCAATGCCTTATAGATGTCTTACAATAGGGGGAGGGGGTAGAGCTCATATGTACGTACGCATGGGGGAGGGATCACGGAATGTACGCGGTGCAACATGGGAAAGGGATCCGAAAATACGATTTCTTTGGGTACGTAACATGTGGATGGGCCCTATATTGTATCATGTCCAGGGATAGAGTGGACATTGGCGATTCTTTCGGGACAATCCGAAGCCTGGTCAATGGAGCGGTCAATTGTCCAGCTGGTGGTCAGACTATGATTATACAATCCGTCTGCCACGGAGCCTATAGGAACGCACCGTAGAACACGCACCGACACACGGACGCTTCTGTGGCCTGAGAGCAAGACACTATATCAATGGTGTGGCCAAGCAACATGAAGTGACTGGCGTAGGAACTAGGAAGACGTGAGCCAGAGGAGGCTGGACCACAGGAAGAACACGACATGCTAGGATTACATATTTCATTATTATACATCCTATCACGTAGCATTACAAGGCTTTATTTTACGTTACATTACATAATATTACATTATGTTATATTACGTTATTATTGCATTATATTACACAATATACATTACAGCCCTTACTCAAAAGATTTTTCTGTAATCAAGACGAGTAGCAGAGCCTCGTTGTGAAGTGTTATCGACTTCAATTTCTTAGCCTCGGCGTATGAGGACGGGAGGTCAATCCCTCGCCGCATCGTTTTCCCACCAACGGTGTCTTTTAATACACTGATGTGTGGAGTTCGCAATGGGCCCAGGTGGAGCATAAATATCCCAATTGTCTGTCTGTCTATCTGTGTGTCTGTCTGTCTCTCCCTCCCTCTCTCTGTCTGTCTTTGTCTGTCTCTGTTTGTCTCTGTTTGTCTCTGTCTCTGTTTCTATCTCTCTCTCTTTCTGTCTCTCTCTCTCTCCATACCTCTCTCTGTCTGTCTTTGTCTGTCTCTGTTTGTCTCTGTTTGTCT
>CAUFVP010000016.1:0-11651 GCA_959347315.1 Bimastos eiseni
AAAAGGAGGAGGGAGGAGGAGGAAGGAGGAGGATGATTCCGTGCTGGCTCACACTGCAAGTAATTCTGCTAATTTCTCTGAGTATTGTTTATTTATGTTATACCCCATGGATCATGGATCTGCCTCTGCAACCTGTATAAATAAGGATGCTAGCAAGAAGCAAGCCACATCTACCCACTACCAGCAGCAGCAACAGCAAGAAGGAAGCAAAAGAGAAGCAAGAAAGTAGATTGAAGGCACAGAGATTCCATGAGCAACTAATGCCTAAAGAAGTCTAGTTCTTCTTCCTATGTTGTTTAGCTTATGTGTATTTTATCATTTGCATGAAATATTCTCCAAAATAACCAATTATTCTTTTGGTTATTATGTCAATTGATTATTTTGGGGAATATTTTATGTTCAGTAATGAATTCCTTTCATACCCACCACATTTAAAAAAATTGTTTGTTGTATGAGATTTCACTTAACTTTCCAAAGTTATCCTATTAAATTAACACAATGATTTTCAAAAGGGAAACATCGCTGTTTAATTCTGTTAAATACAAATTCCTTTTACAAAATTATTCTTGTGTAAGAACTGAATTTATTTCTACTTATTTCCAAATGAAGGTCATTTCCTGTAGTAGATGGGAAACACTCATTCCTGTTAACCCAAGCACATACAATATCATGGGTTAATGAGTAAAAGAATAGATTTGTAAGAGGCAAAGAAACTTTGCTGACCTATGAACCCTTTGAACAGCAGTGCACCTTCCTCTACCCTCCCTGAAATGTCTTCCCAAGGGGCCACAGAATCCAGTCAGAGCGTCATTCAATGAATTCCATCAACTGGAAAAATCTCAGAAAGTCAGGGCCAAATGGCCATAAAGGCAGATGATTATGTACAATAAAAGTTTAGCTAACTTCATAAAGGTTTGGAAAGCATGTCTATAAAACTAACAACAAATAATGTTAGCCTGTAAACTATACAATATATAGTATTTTATGGAGTATATATTATAAACTCCATAAAAATGTAATATGGAGCTGATAATGGACGGTCTGAGAATGTAGGCACATGGTAACAGACTGAAACTAAAAGACAGAAACAGACAGAAAGCAAGACACAAACTGGCAAAGGCAGGTACAAACAGAGACAGTCAACCGGAGTTAAGCACAGACAGTAGATGGGCATTTAATTTAGGCCAAATACACTGTCATAAATACAACAGAAGCACCGTGGCAGGCATCCAGGCAGAGAGACAAAGACCGAAGAGCAGACGAACTGACAGAGGCATCCAGATGGTCAGCAATAATAATCACAGTTTGTGAGCAATATGACAAATTAGAGTAGAGCGAAGGCGGCGGCGTCGTTTGGTTACCTGGCTCTGGTTCAGACAGGCATTGGCATCTATGGGCATCCATCACAAGGTCAGGGATGGGGTTATCTCAGCAGAAAGTGTTGGCAGGACTGGCAGGGCATCCAGAGCAGGCAGAGGGCAAAACTGAACATCCAAAAACTGCCTCTAAATCAACAGTCGCAGATGGTTTACCCTGCGGCTGGGGAGGGGACGGCGGTTTGACCCTGTCTCTGTCATATCTTCAGAACAGGGCTAAAACAGTTTCAAACCAAATTACATCCAGACCTTAAAGGTCAGAAATATTTAGGGCAGGTTAACCTAAGGTCCGTGGATAAGTATGTCCAGCTAAAGGAAAGAGATTTTGTCAAGGAAGTAGCAATGAAATAAGAAAATCAATGGCAATAGAAAATGGAATTCTGTTTGAATATTAATCCTAATCATTACAGTCAAGAGAAAACTACGATCCTAACAATGGTACAAAAGCAAACATCGTCATCATTCATATTTTAACACCAACCAACAAACACTCTCTGCATTTCAATCACATTTCAAAAGTGTCACATAGATCTGCAATGTATGTCCTTAATTTCGAATGACACATCGTCTGCATTCAAATTGTTGTGAGATAAACACAATTACTGGCTATCATCATTCATCACAGACCTAAAATGGGCGATAACCCCGCGAGAAAAAGTTACCCAAGTGACAGGAAAATCCACCCCAACCAACCACACATTGCGACGAACTCGGCAGCCTTGAACTGAACGACTGCAGAGCATCAGCCAATTAGTAATTAATGGCGACTGATGTTGACATTGAGTAGAGTATTCAGAGCTCTGAAAATCCACCTCAGCTGTGGCCAATATCTGAATTCTATTACAGCTCATCAGGCAAATGTTTTCCTAAAGAAAAACGACGTAGAACCACCAATGTTTCCTCAAATTTTTTGAGACAGTGTGCTCAAGAAATGTTGAGTGTGCAACATTTTATAAATGGTTTGCTCATTTATGTTTTGAAAACAAAAATCGGATTTTTTCATCTATAAAACGACAACTAAACTGAATAAAAAAACCTAATACTGTTACCAGTAGTACCTACTAGTTACTACTTCCTAGTGTAAACTGAGATACAGCCAAAAAATTCGTAAAAAAATTGTGCAAACTGCCAAACTAAAACTCAAGAGAATTAGACATTTTTAAATATTCCAAACACGAACTCGGACTCAGTGTAAGTTAAATCGTAAAACTCGGTACTCGACAGCAAATTGACAATCGGTTCATCCCTATTGGAAACAGAGGATGTTGCTGTGTGACAAATGCTTCTGAACAGCTGTATGCCTGTACAGATATAAAATACATGTAATATGAAAATGTGTAAGCATGTATGTGTGCACATGGGCTATGTGCGCTGTTGCTATGGTTCTTGCTAGTGGTGGGTAATGGTAATACTTTCATTGGCAAATTGGCATTACTGCTGCTAACATATATAAACAGATCTGCTGGCACAGATGTGTGAACCGCGCAGGCCTTTCAAACACATTCCCAGCAAATCTCTTCCATTGAACCATGGTCTCAGTAACATTAACTGGAGAGAGTGCAGAGGTTGATTGAATGGCTGAGGAAGGTGGGTGGGGGCGGAAAGCCTTTGTCCCCTAAATACGTCAATCAGGTTAAACGCTGTGATACCCATATTTCCCAGTAGATATGAAGTTAACAGGATGGTCGGTCCTAATGTGATAAATCTGGATGGAATAATGGTCGCTTAACAGTTGTAAATGGATGCTGGCATAATTTCCAAGCAGGTCATGCACGTCATCCTCCTCATCAACAGTTTCGGCCCAGTAACTATTAGCACGCCATCAGCCGGCGTTGGTCGTATTCCCTTCTAATATGTATCCATGCTCAGCCCTCTCAAACAAATCAACAGAAACGCGCTGAAAACTTTTCTGGTATCACTTTCAAACACATATATTTTGTTTCATCACTTTTAAAGTTCCTGTAAGGCTGCCAATAAAAACTACAAATGCGGGTCCCTTAATTGTCTCCCTACTTTTGACAGAAGTCTCTGTTGCAGAGGAGGTCCTCAGGGCCCCAGGCCCCAACCACCCAACCATATCATTAGAGCAGCTGTTAAGATGGGTGGCTCACAAGAGAGAAGGACTTACTCTCAGATAAGCAAGCAGTTTATTCGCACAATTAATTCCTCATTTGCTTGGCTCAACTGTCATGAAAACACCATCCAAGATGTCTTCTATTATTAATCAGAGTCCTAATGAACACGAGAAGCTAATTCAATCAGAACTAATTACCACTGTTGAAGGCACTATGTTAGCAATAACCTTGATAAGCCTTGGAAAGGGTGGTCCTAATAAAGACATCACTGTACAGTTAACTCAAAAAGTAGTTTGGCAATGACCAAATTCATGATCATAATGACTATTAACAATACAATTATATCATAATACAAGAAAATTATATTATAATAATGACAATTATGACAACAATGATAATATATGTTACAGCTCTGTCTTGTTTTGCTGAATCATTCTTTTTTTCTTTCATAATAGCATCATACACGTAATTAATAATGATAATCATAATAATTAAAAACATCATTATCATGAATTTACTACTATTATTATTAGTAATACCAATAACGTAGACAGCAATATCTAGTAAAAGGCTTCTATTACAGACTCCATTAAAGAGTCTGAACTGAAATGAGTAACTTTAGAAATAAGAACTGCACTCGACACTAGTGTCAGTGCAGTTCTTATTTCATCCCTACTGGAAACAGAGGATGTTGCTGCCTGACAAACACTCTGAAAAGCTGTATAGATATAAAGTACATGTAACATGAAAATGTGTCTGTATGTAGGCAGCCTTCTTCCTCTTCCTCCATTTCAGAAATGCATGAAAACTGAACAGAGACAAGACTGACTTGGGTCGGTAGGACCTCTGAATCTTTGAGTGGTGCTATATACAAATGTTCAATTACAAATTACAATTACAATCCATTCAGTACCCTTAGTTTATGTTACACAGATCTGGGAACTCAGCCAACAGATTCAGTTTCCTATCAGCAAATAATAAAACTGACTCACTTACTTTCCAGCCCTGTAATCTGGTTGCACAGTCCCATTCCACCTGTCGACACCTAACTCCTAACCCCATCCCCTGATGGGTAGATTTACACCCGGTCAAGGCCTCCTCCTCCACTGCCAGTCTTTCACCTCATCCAGGTGATAGCTAGGTGTGTATGGCTTAATCCTCTTTCCTTCTTCCCTTTCCAACTCTCTTCCCATCATTCACGCCTCCATTCCTATGCAGCTGCAGAATTAATCTCCGTGTGTTTCATGTTCTGCTCAGAGTATGCACAGAATCCACTCGGAGGAGGTCACCACAACCAACCAAGGAACATTAGATGCAGTATTTCAATAGACTGCATTGTGCTTCCTGTGCTCTCTGAGCAGACAGCAGAACAGCCTCTCGAGGCAACCTATGGGAAACGCTCTGTTTCCTCCACACGCTCAGGGAAATCAGTTTGTGAACATAATTCATTGAAGATAACAACGTTTCATAGACAGCGTAATCGTTCTAACTGGCAGAGAAGACAAGAAACTCCAGTTTATGGAAGCAATCAGGGCTTTGAAGAGTAGAGCTTTCCAGTCACCTGCATCAAAAGTATAAGGTCTTCTATACTCAGTCCACTTGGCACTGACTACAGATCAACTCCATCACCTCAGCTTCCAACAACTTACCCCATCATACACTTAAGTAGGCCTACCTTGCATAGATAATCATGATTGGATTTAGCATTGTCTGGGATTTGTTTACAGTTCTGGAGGAGCTGACATCACACTATGCATGGTAGAGGGTTGCCTCTGGGCTGAGCGAGGCCTGCAATGGCTATGCAATAAGTGATTAAGTATCACATGGTGTTCATTCTAGGTGGATGTGTACAACAGGAACTATGGAAGCAGTTAGCAAACACAAACACAGGGAGAGAGATGATAAATGAACTAACCTTAAGCATAATATGCCAAATATGAAGGACATATATGAAGCCCATGTGACAATATCCGAGACCGGCTTCAAAATATGTTCTACATATTAAATCATGTGCCTACACGAAGGACTTATGAAGTCCATGTGTAAACATTATAACATGGGCTTCAAAGTCCTATTTATAACATATGGAAAACTGAAGCACAATGTATAGGGGGAGGACTTAAGATTCTGAAGAAAGTATGAAAGGAATGTAAATATCCACTGGACGAGTTGCAACGCAGAGAAGCAAAAGCATAATGGAACAGTTTCTTTGCATTTGGATACTGATCACAGTTTGACCACTCACAGCAACCTTTTCTGCTAATTCGTAACTTCTGTGATGTACAATGATGACAGTGTGGTAGGGGGTAAACAGTCGTCTCGTTATTAGCAAGTGGGACAGTCAATGCAGTCAGAGGTTTGGCTTTAACTGCTTAATAGACATGCACAGACATGTCTCAAGATGTCTGCTCATGCCCCTGTGGTTGACTCTGCTAACAAGTGTGTTTTGCAGTTGGTGGGATGATCAGACAGCCAGGAATAGGACTGGCTGCCTACCCTAACAGTGTAGAAGCGGCTATCAGTTCAACTCCATGGATGCCTAAGAGGATTGCATCGTGAGGATTGTTCTTCTTTTTCTGCTC
Organism: Bimastos eiseni; assembly: GCA_959347315.1. Lineage (NCBI taxonomy): Eukaryota > Metazoa > Annelida > Clitellata > Crassiclitellata > Lumbricidae > Bimastos > Bimastos eiseni. The sequence continues at coordinate 6,034 of CAUFVP010000016.1, forward strand.
CTTTGTGTTTGATTCCATTGGAGGAAAGCAATTAACTGTGCAATGACGGTGTTGCATGCGACACATTTGTAGGGAAATTAATTAAACCGAGTAAGAACAAGAGATGGTTTTGTTCTTTGTTCAAAGGTGACTATTCACTGATTAAATCACATCACAGTAATTGATGAAATTCAGTTAAATCCAACATAGGTGGATCTGACTGTTTTTGGTAGGTGGTAATGAGCCACGTATCCGTCCACAACACCATCAGTGCATTCTAACATGCATTTAATTGCTTACAAGCAACCAACTCCATGGCTCACTTTCGCCACTTCCTGATAGGTAGGCAAGCGAGCACACTGAGTCAAACTATTAAAAGCCAATTTAGCTAATTAACAAAGGTTTGAACTTCCTCTCTACAACAAAGTCGTTTCAGGTTTCTGACAAATCAGTTTGCAACAAAGGACACACTGTCACCGGTCTTAAATGGGAGGAGACCCTGCTGTACCATAAAACTGTTGCAACCCTGTCAGCAGGGGTCAAGAGTAAAGGTCTGCACAAAGAAATATCATGGGTAGATTCATGGTGTCCCATAACAATGCCCGGGCGCTCTCAACCTTGTAACCGTGGCAACCGTTGACCAAGACGTGTCTGCCCCATTAGAGATGTCCACCCATGGGAGGTGGTCAGTAGTTGATCACACACATGGTTATTGAAGATCCAGAGACGGAGGCAGCGCTGGTCATCCAGGTCGAACAATGGCCGCCCTCAGGCAAGACAATGGGTCTATAGAACAAATGGGATATCTGCATGAGACATGCATGCTGGCAATGGGCGAGTGCCATTGTAGGGCCGTGTGGCCTCAACCTATCCCCAGGATCACACAGTTTAACTGCTCAAAGGACCCACACATGCAGACACTGTGAGGAAAAATTCACAATCAAACTGTGACTTATGCATGTTTAACAACCTCACATCTATATCAATAGCTGAGGTATAAACTGTCTGGGGATGGAGCTGTTAAGTAGTGTGGCCTTAAACCACACGTTGGAGGCCCATGTTGTAGCCAGGACACGGTGATCACGTCAAACAATGTCTGGTATAGTTAGCGACTGCAGGAGATACTACTGCAGGCTATCTCTCTCTGAATCATGGACTAGCACATATCAAATGCGGACCAATTTGCATAGTCCGGGCAAGAAAAATGACCAAGGCAACTGGGAAAGCAGATCAGGTCAGGTCACATAATTATATCAAGCCCTTAAGACAAGAGATAAGCTTCTAGAGTTCACCGAAATTCAGGGCGAGTGATGAACACTAAGTGTTTGGTCACTTCACTCTCCAGGTCACAATGGGGCACACTCAATCTACTCATTAATGACTGAGTCAACAATGGATCTGTCAGTTATAACGGGTTTACAGCCCAACTACAGATGACAAGCGTTCAGTGATCTTCTAAACTAACCAATAAATATCTGCAGAATCATAATGTATAGTTTATCACATGACCATCTATCATTAAACAATTTCCACACAGTAGCATAATTAAAGGACTGAGGTATAAGAGGTATGAGGTATAACTTCATATTTAAAAACAATAAGCTTACCTTGTTCTGTCAGACACAGAATTGTGGAGATGGTCATTTATAATATAATCAGCCCTCAATTGTTTCTTAATGAATATTGAATAAATGAACAAAAGCACAACACAACGACCAAACCACATCAACAAATAATCTTAACTAAGAATACAAACAGCACAAATAAAGAAAATAGACAGATGCTAAGTTTAGTTTAACAGATGCACTGGATAAACTAGGTCACATAAACCCAGTGGTGATGAAGATGATGACATTGAGACTGATGATAAATGTTGGTGATAATGTTATCAAAAGGCATAAAGCAGCGGCCACAATGCACGCATCATAATATAAATAAAAATTGCTCTGCCTCCAAGGCTGATTGCTAGAACAGGAGCTACAAAAATGTAGCAGTATCTTGACAGGAAACTGATGATATCACATGCCACATCCCCTAAGATCGGTAATAAATAATTCTGAGCGCAATGATCTCCACTTACTTTTATATGCTTGAAGAAAAGCAAACTTAACATTTAATGTGTTTAAAACCATTTGCATCTCTTCACTAGCAAACTCATGACTTAAACAGCCCAAGGCATTGACAAATTACACTTACAGGAGTCAGGACGCCTTCAATAGTTACTGCACTTGCCATAAGTTCACTCGGATACATTTCCAAAACAACATAGTATATTATATGACACTGACAGTTTTACCAGCAACCTCAGTTCAAATGAAAAACCTCAGCCACTGACATCATTGGTACATAGAACTGGAAGGCCTTCTTCCTGCCTTCCTCCATTAACCCAGGGCTCCAGCCTATTCCTACTGGGAGACAGAGAGTGAATGGTCTGATTGACAGTTATAGTATATGTCCAAAGGCCTGAGTAAATGGCCTAAAGGATGAGATTCTAAAGGAAGTGAAGAACTTTGGCCAAGTAATTATATCTCAAGACACTGATCTGCCAGCAGACACTACAAGCAGACACTACAAGCAGACACTACAAGCAGACACTACAAGCAGACACTACAAGCAGACACTACAAGCAGACACTACAAGCAGACACTACAAGCAGACACTACAAGCAGACACTACAAGCAGACACTACAAGCAGACACTACAAGCAGACACTACAAGCAGACACTACAAGCAGACACTACAAGCAGACACTACAAGCAGACACTACAAGCAGACACTACAAGCAGACACTACAAGCAGACACTACAAGCAGACACTACAAGCAGACACTACAAGCAGACACTACAAGCAGACACTACAAGCAGACACTACAAGCAGACACTACAAGCAGACACTACAAGCAGACACTACAAGCAGACACTACAAGCAGACACTACAAGCAGACACACAGACGACCATGCAAAAAGACATACAGACAGACAGATGGAAAGCTATGCATGCATAAGTGCATACATATACAGATGGAGAGACAAGAAAAGGTGCAATAACAAAGACAGACAGACAGACAGACAGACAAACAGACAGACAGACAGACAGATAAGAACTATGCTGAGAATGATGGACAAAGCACACAGAAAGATAAAAACTAATAAACAGAGAGAAAAGGAAGAGGAGACATAATAGAAGGACAGATACAATCAAACAGATGGACACACATACATAGAATGACAGCAGAGGGAGAAAGTGAGACAAAATGCTTGGCCAGAAAGGAAGGTCAGAATGAAACGATGGACAGATGGCATAGATAGGGAAGTGGGGGGGGGGGAGGGATGGCTAGGCTGGCAATAGAGACACCGGATAGGATGGACAGACTGACAACAGGAAACTGCTACTGATCAGCACAAACAAAGACAATGAACAAGACGAGGATAGACACAGTGAAAGAAACACACAGACAGACAGAGGTATAGAAAATGACAGACAGAGATCAGTCAGAAGGACAGAGGCAGACAAAGAGGCAGAGGAACCTGAAAGAGGGAAGAAGTGTGCAGCAGGGGAGGGGTTATGAAGAGCGACTGAAAAGAAGGAGGAGTAACAGCTGCAATTCCTGGCGGCTGATGATGTTGCTGCTGCTGCTGACAAGACCGAGGAGATGATCTCGTGAGATGGAGGCCATAAAGCAGGAGGACTGAAGGAAGCACAGACAACCAGACGATGAGTGACATCACGAAGGAGTAGACGGAGGCGGCAACTGAGGAGAAGAGGAGTATCCTCTGTCCTAGAAATAGCAGAAGATGCCAACCGAAGAAGCATAACTACAGCAGGAGAAATGGAAGACAGGCATCCTCCTCCTCCTCCTCCTCCTAAGGTTACGGCTATCTATCTATCTATCTATCTATCTATCTATCTATCTACCTACCTACCTACCTACCTACCTATCTATCTATCTATCTATCTATCTATCTACCTACCTACCTACCTACCTACCTACCTACCTACCTACCTACCTACCTACCTACCTACCTACCTACCTATCTACCTATCTATCTATCTATCTATCTATCTATCTATCTAGCTATCTAAATCTATCTAAATCTATCTAAATCTATCTAAATCTATCTAAATCTATCTAAATCTATCTAAATCTATCTATCTATTTATATACCTACCTACTGGCCTAACTACCTACCTACCTCTCTCTCTCTCCTTGTCTTTTGAAGAACACTTACCCAACTGCTATACTGACTCACAAGTAAGAAACAGATCCCCATATAAATTCCAGGGTGAGACAGAGATAAAACATTAGATGCTGCTTAACAGCGAAGATAGCATCACCCTCCTCCTTATCCAGGCTAGGGACTGGTACTGCCAAAGTACAAACAAAGGCCAAGTTTTGGGGAAATGTTCGTAACAATGCATATTTATACTCTACCCCTTTGTTGGAAATTCCCTGCAGTGCCATATTTCTTTCCCCTTGTAGACCCTCCCCAGCATTTGTGATGAGAGAATAATTTCTCATAGAGAGGCGCCAAATAAACCCATAAAACTCATTTCCACTTAATATCCAATTATATCTTTTAAGGTGCAAGTGAGTAATAAGTTAAAGTAAAGTCAGGTCGTCCTATGCGAATGCAATATATCCCAACCTAGAAATGTTAATAGTTTGTGGATTTCCTTCTATAATCAGTGGCCTGGCAAACTGGAACTTCAGAATCTTGAATTTCTCTGCCTAGGTCTTTCAATAATCACTTGAAAACCATTGTTTGAATATGGTACTATGGTTGTAATTTTTTTATAAATTCCTTAATATGCTCAGTTATATATTTGTATATATATATATATACACATATTTATTTTTTTAATATTGTAAATTAGTCAATGTTTAAAGACAGTTCATAAGTAGCCAAACAAGGGCACTGTACACCTAGAGCAGCCACATCTGGAGTGCTATCTCCTCATGATCTGTGCTTCTTATACATTCAGGTTCTATAGAAGTAACTACTAATTATTATCATGACTATCTAGTTGATTTAAATTACTGTTTTTAAAACTGTTTACTGAAGAGAATCAGATGCCATGAAATGAACACTGATTGGTTCACATAGTTATGATTTGCATAAGTACAGGAATTATTGAATTGGTTGAGGCGAGATTACAACACAGTTTACTCTCTGTGATTTATTATCTCCTCAATAGGAAGCCAGTCTATACATCTGAATAATTATGTAGAGCCTTTGTGCATCTCTTAGAGCCCCATCTATAAGACTGTTATCAAACTGCATCAATTCATGGTGGCATCTATGAGCAAAACGAAGATATATGATTCATCTGCAAGATGGATGAAAGGTCTGCATAGCATATATCGTCAGAACATAACTGGTCCTTTGTAGTCTGACAACTAAGACAATCTGATGATATAAAACAATTCTCAAGCCCAATTAAGAGAACAAACACCTAAACTAATCCTATCAAAACACTGCCTCACAGAATAGCCATATAAGCCGTAAGTCAACGGCACAAAAATAAAGCTGGCCTCCAATGAAAAAAACAAGCAGCCACAATGTTGAAGAAAAAAAAGGATGATGGGTCTACCAGAGCAGACGACGGCAGTCAAAAGACTAATGTTTGCAGATTGGCTT
>CAUFVP010000017.1:0-38074 GCA_959347315.1 Bimastos eiseni
GTAGGAATAGCTCAGAAGAAGAAAGAAGCCAACGACGAAGGACAAGGAAGGTCATACCAGGTATAAAGATTGAAGAAGTAATCGAGGAAGAACCAGCGCCTAGACAAGTCACGCCACTACCTGCCCTGTGTTCATATGCCGAAAACCAATTAGTTTACGTTCCGGTGGACGCAGACCACGTGTTCAGAGTGGACCAACGAGAAGTAACGATGGAACAAGCCTACGACTGTTGGAGATTATTAAGTGAAGTGTTTGCTGGATGTACGGAATTTCCTGAGTCAGGCACAAAAACCACGCTAGAAGAAGAAGATGAAAAAGAAGTACGTATCTTAACGTTCAACGGGTTGAAATCAATTACAAATGGTTACTACGACCCGTTCAGTGATTTCTTTTACGTCTGGGGGATAAAGTTTAATAAATACGACGGGACGCAGCACATAGACCCAACCGACCCCTTTGCCAACCTAACTAACGAGCAATTACACGTGAGGCGTCAGATATTAGACGCTCAAGCAATGCAAGCACGAACGCTAGGTTTGAGGATTCCCGGACAAACACAGATAATGGTAAAATCGTATTTCAAGTGGGCCACGGGGGCAATGGCATATTTCAGTAACGGTATAAAGTATGACAAAACGACCACGTTACCTTATAATAGTTTCGACGCGACGCCTAAAAATAAAACGCCTAAACAACTAGCAGCAATCAGGATAGCTGGCGTGTTACGAGCAAGAGACGCAGTCTTGTGCTCATTCGGACGTAAGCGACCAGTAGAATTCAAACGTTACGTCACTACGACTCAACGTTTCTCGGAGGGGTCACCCCTATTTGCTAAAGAAGGAAGGGATTGGACCGAGTCAGGGGGATTCGTGAATAGAGCAGTGCAGACGGAGGTGCAAACGGACACAACTCCAAATACAGGTGCATGGGCAATACCAACGGCAAGGGACCTAACTGGAAACGAGGTATTGGTAGCAGTGAAGAATGAGGAGGAAGTAGAAGCAAATATGAGACGAACGTTCGCAGAAGCATGTCGAAGAACGCACCCGTGGAACTCGCATGCCTTGACCCACCGAGATATCATATGTGTCAACGGAGAAACAGGCCGAACTGATGATGTGTGTACGAGAGACTGTGGGGGAAGTGTCACTCAACAATTCTTAAACGATTGGAGCACATGGTTAAATCCGATACGTTCATTAATTTGTTTGGAAGGTGGAATAATTACGAACGATAGCAGAGATAATTGGCAGGGTTATTTAGAGGTTTTGTTGCATGGTTACGGTGCTGTACGAACACCCCTTAGATCACGAACGGTGGGAACTGTATTTGCAGATGCTGGACCTTTCACGCATACGCAAGTGAGGAACGTGCCTCAAGACGAAATGCAAATAGGAGACGGAGACACCAAGAATGAAGATGAAGTTCCTGACGGCAGTTACACTTCGGCATAAATAATAGAGAAAGTAAATTAATAAAATAGGTTTTGCAATATCAGACAATAGTTTCAAATAATATTTGTTTTAATTATCTTTGTATTTGATCAATCAGACGGGCAAGGAAGTATTTGAGAGTCTCACGTTGAAAGCAATTCAATTTATACGTAGATCACGATTTGATAGAAATAATTAGACTTACGAATTTGATTTACCAAGTTTTTATAATTGTTTATATTTTTATTTCTTCTTTTTATTTTCATTAATCACCACAAATTTTGACCACAACAACATCATCAAAACATCTTCAATCAACTCGAGAACGTCATTACTGATCAAAGAGAAAACAACTTCTTCAAAAACACGCCAGTCGAATCTGTAATCAACGTTAAATAAAATCTACCAAACTCACGGACGCAGTAATAACAGCTACATTCTAGAATATGTACGGATTATCAAAACAAACAACGAGTGTGTGTGGGTGTGTAATTATAATTGTGAGTTCGGTGATTTTGAGTATGACTACGTCCGGGTCTGCAATCGAAATAATGACAACGAATTCTGATCAAATAAGATTAAGTTCAGATTGGATTAACGAGAACAGCATGTCAAAGAGATCCACGTCAGACGATTTGTACGAAGTGACAAGGGAATACGATGAATATGAAGACCAAGCATACTACCCGAGTGTAATATCCGAAATCTATGGAAATACGTATCGAAAACGAACGGAGGACTTCGTGAGAAAACACCAAGGCAAATTTATGATGCTAATATTCACAGTAGGAATCGCATTGTGTTTTCCACTATTTAGCAATGTCATTTCCAACACTGTATGGACGATTCTCAGAGTAACAAGTAAGTGGGTAATGGCAGGTACGGGAATAATGATGATGACGTGGGTAGGATATTTAAACGTCAAACAACACGTACAGAATATGCTAACCATATTTGAAAGTGACATAGCAGGAAACGACGTGACACAGGAACTGGCTCCAACGACCTCGGAAATAGGGACAATGCACGTATATATGTTAATCACGGTTCTAACACTGCTAAACTTTGAGATTACACGCAGGTGTTTACGAAGAACTTGTGACATAATCAGAAACGGCTTCGCCTCGACACTCTATTACGGTCACACTACCGTAGGCCCGGTAATTATGTTGCAATGATGGTCAAGTTGCGGAAGGTCAATATCGTACGCCACTTCCATCAGTTCAACCCTTAATCTAGTGCCGAGTGGGGAATACCTCACTGTAATCACTCCTACGTTTGCATGCGGTTGAATATTTCTGTACGTCAAATTCTTTGCGAGAAATTGCGCCTCCGCAAATGGGATGTGAAATGACACAAACAGGTGCTTATGTAAGCAACCCTGGTAAGCCCTAAATGGGGACATAGAGTGATCCCATGTCTTATATAAAGCCAGAGGAAGATCTCTTGTTATAGCAGAATTACGATAACTGTCAAACTGTTCTGGGGTTGCAGTGCAAGGCCCTATACATCTGACGATTGTTCCCGCCCTAGCATCCTCAAAGGTGTATCTGCCTGATCGGCTTGTTAACACGTTTTCTTCAGGCTGCGTTAGCACCGGAGACATCTCTTCGTAAATTCTTATATCAGATGATCAATGATCTAACCCGCCTATCCAGGCTATTATTTACTTTTTTAAAGATATAATATTCTTTTCTGCATTTGGAAGCATTAATCGTAAATAATTTAGGTTTATTCATTAAATCATATTTAGAACAATCTTATGCATAGGTTAATCGATTGGTAATGGACTAATACTTATACGGTATGTTGCGTCACATTATTAACCGATTAGCTATTACTATGATCATTCTTATCTTATTCCATCGTGCCTAGTACCATTTCCACTGCTTAGTTTATGGAAACTGAATATAATACGTATTCCTTTTCCATGTCGTACACAAGTAGTTTCAATGTTTTTGCTTACCCACACGCTGGATCTAGATCAATTAATTAATCTAATTGCTTCGACTACCTCTTTCAACTAGAGTCTCACGATCGTAAGTCAATTTCTTTAATTAATTTATTCACCCGCTACGTCCAATTGAACTTATTCAATTTATGGCCGAACTGATTTTTTTGTTCGTTTGACGTGACAGGTCCCTTTCCCCCACAGGGATTGTGCAGGACTGCACCTTGGGAAGTAATCACAATTCCTGGTAATCCGTCCCAAATAACGACAGGCGGCCAACCCTTTGTTAAGAGAGATACGATTTTTAGAAAAAGCAGGTCACTAGATGAACTTATCTCTTAGTCGTGTGCACACGTACCAAAAGTTATCTATGCACCCGGTCCTTAACTAGGAAAGATTATGAAAAAGAGAAAAAACACGAACGAAAAAGAGAGAAGAAAAGCGAAGAAAACATTATGATGTTCTTAGTCAGATCGTTCTTTCACTTTAACCTTGTTCGTCTGTTTTTATAAAACATATATTTAATGTTACTCTCCTCACGTGAACAAACGTATTGTTTTTCTTTCACAAAATAAATTTTTATTATTTAAAAATTTTAAGTAATTTCCTTGGAAATTCGGTCAATGAAAACACACACGTTAAAAGTTAGGCCGTGCCATCTTATTAAACCGGGGGTGTTTCATCTGGTTCTCTATGTTAGGAGAACGTTCTCCCTTAGGACAAAATTGCCTTGATCGTCACCAAGGTTGAGTAAGATCTTTACTCGTCTGCAGAAATATAGGTATATAAGACATTATTCCAGTTATTATCCCGTGAAAATGCTTATTCTGAGTAACGTATAACTCACATGGACTAGTTTAGACCCACACTTGCACTCAATTATTAATTGCACCCTGGGGGTCATCTAAATATTAGAAGACAATTTAGTCTAATTTATTAGAAGCATATCCCTTCGGCACACAAGTTGGTATATCTAGTCGAGGTTTTGTCAATACTGACAGAGGTAGGAGATTTTTCAACTAATTATTAGGTTTATTCCTTACTAGTTGTCACTTCCTCTTCCTCAAATGATGGTTGGATTTCGAGGAAATCTAGAAATTCATCCCGATCAGGGTCATATTCCGTAGAATCAAAAATGAGAAAAACTGCTTTATCAGTATTAGGTAATGGTACCCCCATTTGTAATAACACTGAGCAATCATTAATCTCTTCATTAATGGCAACGATCTCTTTGTCATCTTCGATCCCTAGATTGCACCAATCAGTAGTAGGCAGTCTGAATCGGATTGGACGAAGTCTCCGTCTTGCAAAGAACTTAGTGACTTTCTCCCCCTTGCTAGATATGTCTAGCCCAACACTAACCACCTCTTGCGAAGAAGGATGCCGATGCACGACAGTTACTTCATAAGGCCCGTTAGCTCTGGGTTGCATTTTAGTTAATCTAACACTATATGGTTCAGCTATGTAGACATAATCTCCTACTTGAACCTGAAGTTGAGGTCGACATTTGTCGAACACCCTTTTCATGTATTGACGTTTCTTATCCATTTTTGAGTTTGCTATTTCGTAGGCTTCTTGTAATCCCTTCTGCAAATAAACGAGGTGATGATACATATCCCTGTTGTTGAATTTGCTAGGGTCAAGGTCGCTTGCAGGAATAACAACTGGTAAGTTTGGACTTCTTCCAAACATTAACTCGAATGGTGAAAAACCCGTCGCTTCATTTGGAGTGCGATTGTAGGATATAGTCACATAAGGTAGCAACTCAGGCCAAATGGTGGAATTCGCCAAACACTTTCTATCCTTACTGCAACGTTTCTGTAAGTCTAATACTGCGAGTCGTAATTTATTAGTTACGATCTTGACAGCTGCTTCTGCTTGACCGTTGGCTTGGGGATTATAAGCGGCAGTGAACTTCCATTGTACTCCCCAGAGTTTCAGGAACATAACGACCTCCTTATTATGATATTCAGATCCATTATCAGATACGAATAAGATAGGCTGTCCAAACCTGGTAAATACCCTTGTCAAGGCCTTGATTACACCACGGGGATGCACCGTAGTTAGTGGCTCAGTGAACAAGTATTTTGAGAAAGCGTCTATAATGACGATCACGTGTTGGTATCCCCCACGCGCTTTTGGAAGTTGAACTAACGTGTCAGCATGTAATCTGTAAAATGGTCATTGAGGCTTTTCAGGGGATGTTAACCATCCGGGAATTTTCCCTTGCTGGTTACGACCTTGAATGCACACTTGACAATTTTCACAATACGATTTGATCTGACCATGCATTCTATTCCAACAAAATATTCTTTCTACCTGAAGTTGAGTAGCTTTAGCCTTAGCATGACCACCTAACATCGGAGAGTTATGAAACAATTCTATTACCGGTAATTGTAAGCTTTCGGGAACAACAATTCGGATTCTCTTATCATGCATAACCCTGTTTAACACTTCTCCGTCTTCCCATAATACATAATGTAAAATGTCTGCAGGAGGCTTGTGTCCCTCAATAGGGTCGAGATTACTCTTCAAGAGCTCGATAATGGGCTTGAGCACCGGATCCTTCGCTTGTTCCTTTGGCAAAATCGTTAGAATCTTAGCAAGTTCCTGAAAGAATAATGCTTCCATTCCTACCACTGGTAACTTTTTATGATCAAACTCTGAAGAATAATAAATGTCTTTCGTCCATGTCGGAATATCACTCTCATCCCTTAAAGGCTTTTCGGTATCCGACCCCGACGAACAGGCATAATCCTCGATAGGAGGTGGTCTTTCTAATTGGTCTTGCAGCAAAGTCTGAATGTCAGACGTTTCCTGAGTATCTTCCTCATAGTCAGACTCCTCATCTATCCAGACAACAATATCAGGGTCATCCTCATGGGCTACCTCATCAGAGGAATCTTTCCATGACGGAATCTTGTCAATCTCATCTCTATCTTTGTGAATCTCATTAGGTTGCATTCTCAACTTTTGCCGGTCTTCCAGCCTTTGTTGTCTTTCCAACCTTTGTCTTTCACGTAAGAGCTCTTGTTGAACTTTAACCCTAACTAACTCTTCTTCATGACTTGAATCAACACTTAGCTTTGGCTTCTGACTTAACACCTTAATTATTGCAATGTTTTCACCCAAATTATTATGGAATGCTTCATTGACTAATAAATCTGCTTCGGTGTTTTGAGCTCGCCTTACATGTTGAAAGAAGACTCGAACTTTCTCAGGCTTTTTGCATAAGAGAAATATGTCGATAAAGAGTTTATCATTCTGAAGTGATTGTCCCTTAGCATCTGTTAATAAATGCGTTGAACCATCCTCAGACAAATTGAACTTCCATTGCTCATAATGACAATTAATGCAATCAACGGCGTAAGCAGAATCACTTATTAATATAAGTTTCGTTATACCTCGTTGCACAGCCTGTTCTAATGCCACTAATATTGCTTCAAGTTCTGCACGTTGATTCGTAAATGGAGATCGTAACGCCATTCTCGAAACATTAAAAGTTGATGAGGGGCCCCAGTATACTCCTATTGCAGCTTTTCTTTTCGCTTGCTGAGATATACATCCCCCATCAGTATGCACAATGGGGATTTGCCGAACCTCATAGGCTGGAATTCCACCGAAAAACTCTGCTATAACATCAGGTGAATTTTGAACAAGCTCTGGCCGATCCTCGTGCAGAGGAATCGGAGAACTCAAGAGATCGAGTTCACGTTGATATTTAGCTGGGGGTATAAGGAATCGAGAAGACATCTGGATCGAGTGTGCCATATATTTATGCATTCGATTTGTCCAACTAGTTGGATTAGATGCTAACTCAACAAATATTCGATCATTAACATAGAACGTTACACTTGGTACTCCATTTAAGATCGATCTAAAGTTCCTTATAATTTCCCTTACTGCTAATGCTAACCGTTCTACCTTCGAGTAGTTGATAACGTCATTACACCACTTCTTAGACCAAAACTGGAGAATCTCCTTTTGTCTTTTGTCATTAAGTTGGAAAATTGACATAGCAAACGCAATATTACCCGCAACCAAGAAAACCTCTTTGGGTTTATTTGAATCTGGATGATGATGTTTCGGCAATTCCTCGACAATTTTCTTAACTGTTTCAATTGCACGTCGACATTCGTCCGTAAAATTCACTTTATTTCCTTGACGATTTTCTGATTTTAGTAATTTAGAAAGGGATAACACATTGTAACTAAAATTAGGAACGAATGTCGCAAACCATTGGAGTGAGCCGAGAGTCTTTTGAATAGATCTCAAATTTTTGTGTTCCCGATTAAGTAGAACATCAAATAATCCATATGCAGGATTCGGCCATGTTCCTTCAGCATCACTGTCCATCCTACCAGATTTATCTTAGTTGACAACAATTGAGCTTTTCCGGCATGAAACCTGAAACCTCTCTTCCAGAAGTTATAAAGAACAGTTATCAAAGCAAGGTCATGAACTTTTTGATTTGTTTCAGATCCTCCAGATATGTCGTCAATATAACCCCGGAATATTTCGGATAAACATCCCAAAGTGGTGTCCACTTCCCGTTGACATATTGCAGGGCCATTTGCCCACCCAAAAGGCAATCTTATGGGACGTAATAGGCCTAGTGGACTTATAAAAGCTAGATAATCACGATCATCTGGATGAATAACCAAGTTATTAAATCCTTTTGTCAAATCTAGCATCGAAATATATTTGCACTTAGCTATGTTTAGGATAATGTCTTCCATACGTAGGATAGGATATTTATCCTTCCTTGTTATGTTATTCATCTTACTATAATCCACACATAGTCTTAGTGACCCATCAGGCTTTGGAACGAACAAGAGATTACATGCCCACGGTGAATCACTCGGTTCCCATAATCCTAACTTTATTTCATCTTGAAGTTGTTTTTATAGCATGTTCTCTTTCCACTGGTGACATCCTTCGTGCCTTTAGCGCAATAGGGTCATCCTTAGTAAGTCGAACTCTTACAACATAGTCAGTCATTGGGATTCCCAGTAGCACATCCGGACGCTCTTGAAACCAAACTCCGTCAGGTAAAGAAGCTAATTGTTTAGCTAACATTGCATGTCTTGTAAGATCTGTAACCTGCTTCTCCACTGGTAGAAGCAACCCTGGCTTAGGCATCATATAATGAACTCCATCAATTGTCTTAATCCATTTATCCACTTCGTTTTCTATCTCCACCCAATCACCTTTAGTATAGTCGGCTATCTTGGATAGCTGCTCCTTTCTAAATGGCACCGGGAATTCCGGATGAAACGTTGTTGGCTGGAAGTCTGACTGTTCAGGATATTGCACTATTTTACCCCTTTCAGGTTGTTGTAGATCTGTGATCATGTCAACTTTTATTACACGAATTGGTTTAATAACTGCACAGGGATCACGCGTACGTAACTGGTAACTGTTGTCAGTTGTTAATGCCAATCTCAATATATCAGTATCCCCTTGAGTATGCTGATATAAACAGGTAGTTTGACCGTCAATAGACACATCCCCCATCACAGATCTGCATAGAACCTGAATTTCATAATTCTGGCCTTTGCGCAGTTGAATCCCCGATACTGTACAAGATACCTTATATTATATAAAAGGCTCTAGTATCATTGTTTTCGTGAGATATACATATGCATGAGATGGACTTTTGTCATTTACCTTAAAATGAACCATACTTATTATTGACACTTAATTAATAAAGGACGAATACTTATACGGTATGTTATGTCGCATTATCAATCGAATGTCTTGAATCGTATGATTCTTAACTCATTCCCCTGTGAACAATATCTATTTCACTGCTCGATTTATGTCGGACGAATATAATACATATTCATGTGTCGCGTCATAAAGTAGCAGCTTAAATGATTTTACTTACCCACAAGATGGAATTTTTAAATCAATTAATCTAATTGTATTTTTAAACCACTCTTCTTTAGAGTTGTGTTAAATCAATTTCTTTAATTGATATTCAATTGCCTTCTTCGTCAACTCAAATCTTGTTCGAGTCCTGTCGAAACTGATATTAGCCCGACTGACGTACAAGGTCTTTTATTATTTTGGAATTACTCCTTTTCACTTTGAACCAATACTTTCGTGCCAATTCCTTAAGAACTTACACTCAATATATTCTCTCCGATGTTTAACATCTTTACCGATTCTATTCACAAAATCCCCTTACGAGGTATTCGTTTTTGATCATTTAAGAGATATTATTGATGTAGTTACATTAACATTGATGTTTAGTACTGATATAATACCGTTTCCCACTAGTAAACCAGGAAATACCCCTGGGTGAACTAGTATAGGGAATTGAATAGTGAACCATAGTAATTCCAATTTGGCAATAATGAATTTCTCAACAGGAGTCTTACGAGATCTTTGCTTGCAAGTCTCAGCTTCCTTTGGATCCTCATCATATGCACTACAATATATTGGCGTACCCATATTTTGTATCTTCCGTTGTAGATTATATTTACGAACTTCTGACATAGCCATTATAGTGACGTCAGCACCATGGTCAAGCAATATTTCAATATCCTTATCCTTTATTTTTCCCGCAAGAACCGGTTTGTTATAAAGGTAGGAGCTGATATATTGATGTACCAACTTGAAGAATGTTTTGTCACTATCTTTTGAAGAGATTTTGGATAATTCTTGGGGAAGTATCTCTTCAATACTTCCTCCTATTAAAAATCCTCTTCTTCTTCCTTCTTAGTGACAACATGTACTTCATCTGAGTACACATCGGCTATTACCTTTGCTTTATCATTAGCAGCCTTAGGAGTTTTCTTCTTTGTATCCTTTTTAAGGTGAGGATGTAATAACCAACAATACACATCTGTATGACCTGTCTTTTTGCAATGAGAACACAATCGTTTGTCTTTATCTCCCCTAGGAGTATATAGATGTCGTTGCTATAGGTTCCCTATTGTGGCGGACAGTGTTTTCTACAATGGTAGTGTCACTAGTTGTTACCTTAGAACTTATTACATTGGGCGCTCTTCATTTCGGTCTTTCATAGAAGGTAACTTTTCGCGAGGCTTTATTAGTAGACCATAGTTTTGGGATCAGACACATTTCTGAAAATCCAGCTATGTCTCTGTTCTGCTTTACCATATATAAGATGCGTGGCATGGTATAACAATACGGATACACACGTCTTTATGTCTTTAGCTTCCCGCGGAAAAGGTAATCCCCCACCGAATTTTGACATGAGTTCCAATGGTAATTCTAGTTCCCCCATAGGCTGTTGATCTTGCAGAAGGAGTTCTCTTATGGAAAGATAGAGTTGTCCTATCTCCATATAGAAGTTAGCCCGCTGATTATCATACATAGGAATCTTTGATGCAACGTCATAGAATAAATTAATGACAAAGTCATCTTCAGACACAAGATTGGCGCGACAATGATATAGGTCAATGACCCGTTTGATAACTGATTGCTTAATTAGACACCCATAGGTATTTATTTGCACAGTTCTTATCAAGGTTTCTACCTCCTTATTTTTGTTGTCGGTATACATACAGTCCCAATTTTCGAACTAGCACATTAGTAGGCATAGTCCTCCGATCAACGCTATGCTTTTTTACTATTTCCCCGACGTAAGCAGTTCCTACGCTTTTTAAGAGAATGAAATTGGCAATTGGATCTGTTCGAGAATTGAATTCAGTTCCTATACACGAAACCCAGTGAAGGTAATACGGCATCTACAGCCGAACATTGTCCCAATAGGACTTCAGATCGCTTAGCTGAATCATTAACAGTTTCTTCATCACGACAATGTTTGTGGTGATCCATGAATCTGTTTGGGGGTACTTAACACGGCAGCTCCTACAATATCAGCAGAGAAATTGGACCGATTCGGCAAGTCAGTTTCAGCATAACTCGGGGACTGTAGCATTTCTGACGTAGAAGATGGGCACGTACCCTGAAAGTAACGTTGCGACACTTCTCGCTCAGGAGACTCAGTTACCAAAGATGGTGAAGCATGTACTGTAGAATCCCCTTCAATGTTGCTAATGTCTGAAGTATCATAGACAGAATACAAGATCATACGAATACAATGTCTTGTTTTTATGCATGTTAATCTTAATCAGCCTAATTTATTTTTATCTACCAACCATCCATTACTTGTTTCTTTATTAAAACTTATATAGATTTAATATTAAACAATGGTAACCAAATGGATTGATTTTAAAACAAATTTTTATTTAAAAGCGATTTTTAATATTAACTTTGTTGCACTATAAAGCACAAACAAAATTAAATATTCATATTTTCCGTGGAAAATATGCAAAGACAATCAGTCTTCTTACCGTATGCACTCACAACTTAACACCCTCGAACGTTGATTAGCAGAAAGCGAATAACAAATTTAGATTATACTAAGTAATTAATTGCTTTTCTTAATTGATTTTTCCTATGAGAACAGGACCACTGTCTTCGTCTCAATGGATATCAATCCTAATCCTCAGTCCTGAAGTAATGTAAATTTAAGGAATACAGTGGTAAGGAAGATTGTTATTAATTGATGCACATTTCCAAGACTCGAACCCCGGCTGATTAATACGATCGCCGGCTGTCGAACCATTAGACAATTACACCTATTTAATTAAAATGTTTACTCACTCCTACGTCCTTAGACAAATGAGTTAAACACACAAAACAAAAGATCGAATTCACATCTTCTGCCAAATAGGGCAGCCCAATGTGTGGCTAATAATCATATACTAGGACACACGTTGTACCCACTTAGTTTCATAGAATCCTTAAGATGATGCCGCACTTCTTCAAAGTCGGTTGATGCATCTTTTATGTTCAACATACTAAGCTGTAAGATTAGAATAGGATCCTGGTCCGGACACCAAGATTTGTTACGTGAGGGTCTCTATTTGGTAAAGACTGTAACCCTTACCCTACGTAACGCAATCATACTTACGGAATAGGAACATCATTCCTAAACCGTTGTATGACTTGCAACTCCTCATCCCTATCAGGGAATCGAACTCAGGGGACATTCGCTCAGGAATGTTTGGGTTCACCCTTTAGGCCATCAGGGATCTAAGATGAGTGGGGGTTACTTCCAGTGGGTCGTGAATCCACTGGCCAGTAGTTAACAACCAGTTCGTGAGTGCCACTAAGATTATGCATAATTAGTATAGACAGATAACGACACGTCTGTGGATCGAACCTTGGCATCTTGCCTGATGACCAAGTGCTGAACCACTAGACTAACTAAGCACATTTATATTAGACATATGTTCATCTAAACACTTGTTTGCAATACGCAAAGTAAGAGTCAGATGCAACTCTTATCTTAAATGTCTTAGCCTCGTTATTGCTAACTAATACTACATTTTATCTTAGTGCAAACATCTATTTGCACGCAATATGTACATTAAGCCTTAATATATACTAGTTTTGTAGCATTGCTACAAAGGTGCAAGTTCTTATTAGTGTGTGTGTGTGATTGGGTACTATTAATAATTATAATGAACATATGATGAATCACCAATACAGTGATGCATCATTGCGACATAAATAATAATTAATTTAATAGATTGTTAGGCCGAAGCCCTCACAGATACACAGTTGCAACATAGCTATTATACAGGGGCTACAAACCCTGGAGTCAGAATCGCACAACCTTAAGCATTAAGCATTAAGCATTGCCGACACCCTCGGACTGGATCTGACTGAAACCGATTTAGCTCTTGTGCAGGAGACACAGAGATAAAACCAGATAATTAATTAATTAAATAAATAAATAATTATTAATAAATAATTATTATTTAATAATTAACTATTAGCAACCGTAACCTGATATTAACACTCTTAAGTGTTAACGACTGATTGTATCAGTTTACAAGATGTGGAAGTTATAAGAAATGATATTCTTATAAGTTCAACTAATATTATTAACAATTTCCAAGTGGCGCCAACGCCATACTTAAGAACATTGTTAATCGAATACTTACAATTAATAGTATCTGCATCAGAGATTAAACACTAATGTATTTAACCAGGATCTATGATCCTTACCTATTAACAATAAGAAAACTAATAGTTAATATAACATATTATATTATCTATTTAAACAAGGTATGTTAACATCTGTTAACAAAGGGTAGATCATATTATATATAATAATATAATTACCTTTATTCAACAGATATGTTATTAGCCATAGTTAATAACATATGCTATTAAATAATAAGAAAGTGATAGTTAATATGGTATATTAACTACCTAAGTAAGATGTATTAACATCTATCAACAAGAGTGAGACCATATCATATTAACTAATGATAATATGATTACCTCTCTGCAATAGTTATGTTATTAACCAATGTTAGTAACATATACTATTAACTAAACTAAGATTAATAGTTAATTAACTATTATCTATTGTAATAAGATATTATTATAAATATCTAATAATGGGGTTGAAAACATATTAATAATATGTTTCTCCCTTTTATAATAAGTATATACATGATCATAGTCATTAAGATATACTAACTATACAATACTATTACTAACCTGCTTGCATCAGATCCCCATTGAGGAATCATGAATACGTGATGTCAAATGGGAGCCGTCTGCAATCGATAGTAAATAGGGCACATATTACATATACTTGAGACAACCTACTCTTAATATATTATGAGATAATATTATTGTCTTCATAAGTATATATAAACATTCTGAGTGTTAGGTCAACCATTAGTAGCCTAAAACACTCAGGAGAATCATTAGTAGGATTCTGTCCTTAAATAAGGCATAGGATCCTTAGAGATTCATAAATGAAGACATTTGAACGATTGCCCACTTATCAAGTGGGTCAATGATCCTAATGTTCTTCATACTAAGTTAGGTCAGACTATAGCGACCCCTTGAGTAGCTCTTATAGTCCCTGTGACCCTAAATAGATAACAACTTACTATTTATGTTAAATTAGCATATGCCCCTTTCTCTGCTATCTGGACATGCTAGTATTCACCAATGGGGTGAGACAAAGCATAGTTCCATCCATCAGAGGTGAAGTTACCTAACTTATTCCTATAATAGTAAAAGTTACCTTTGGTACATTATGAATGATGTTAACAATTGTACCACATACTGGATGGTGACAAATTGTGCATCGTAAATAATGTTAACAGTTGAACATCTTTAATAATGCTCGATCTGGGATCAGAGTCATTATCCTGGGATGTTACATAAACTAATGTGTCAGTTCAAATTATCTACTTGAGTTATGAACGCACTCTGAGTTAGTATTGGAACGTATATCTCCGTAAAGATATATGTCTCATAGGTCTTTGTTTACTTCTTCCTCAAAATTGGGAAGGGTGTGTAACACTTGCAGAGCAACTGGAACAGCAAAACGGGCAACGTTCCCTTTGTTCTGATAAGTAAGCACTTGCGTGATTGGTTCTAACGCATATCTGTGCATTACACGATCTAACTCAAGCGAGATTGGACCTAATCCGCCTTGGAGATGCTGTTTTATTTTTGAAAGCTCCTCATCTGTATCTTGAGCATGAGGTAGGAAACAGAATATCTGTGATAATTCGTTGAACTGAGGCTCAGTAAAAGCTGAAGGGCGAGGAAGCGAGGCAGCTAACACACTAGTCGGCTGCACCGAAGCATCCCATCTGGGTAAATTAGTGTCAGCCCCATCATTGATCCAGAAAGGCTCTTCCTCTCGGTCATATTCTAAATCTGCTGGGAAATAATCTATTTCCTCGTAAGCGATTGCATCGTCTCCTTCAAGAGTTCCAGTACTGCTGGCCTCTGAAGGTTCTGTATCGACAAATAAATCCCATTCAGGGTCTTCAATTTGCTCTCGCGAAGCGTTGAGATGTTGTTGCTCTTCCATGAAGGCTTGCTTTCGCGTTAGAATTGCGCACTTTTTATTCTGATACTCATGGAATCTGCGATTCAAATCCTCCTCAACCATCATTTGTGGGAGAGGCTGCAGCTGCATGATCTGTGGATTCATACCCTCCAATTGTTGAGAGATGCGCTCTTTATCTAATCTTTTAGAAGGATTTAGCAATTCTTGCTTTTTGAGAGATATGATTTTTCTGGCCAATGCATCGGCTTCTTCGTTGAACTTTCTACGAACATGGACTAAATAAACAGCTGATGTTTTGTATACATCTAAAAGTTTCAGCCATAAGTCTGAATTCAGGACTTCTTTTCCTTGAGCATCATTGATGCAAGCTCCATCGCCATCAATATGAGAGGACTGCGTCCAATTGAACGAATGAATATTTATTGAGTCACATAAGTAAGCCGAATCTGTGGCTACTATGAGGTTGGACTGTTGCTTTCCACAAGCTCTTTGTTTTACCAAAAGATGGAGCAGCGCTTCCATTTCAGCTCGATTGTTGGTGAACGGCGGATATATGCACTCTCCAGCGGAGTTACGCACATCTTTTTCTCTCCAGAAGTTGGCCCATGATGCAAAAACTTCTTCTTTAAATTTTTGACACCCCCCATCTATGTAGACCATCGGTATGGTCAAAATTGATTCGTTGTCATAGGCTGGCCCGAATGGCTGTTTAGCAATCAATTGTTGTAAAGGGGAATCTTCGATTTCCTCATCGTTGAGGGAGAATGGCTTCATTAACACCTCCATTGGTTTGCATAATGAGAGGTTGCACTGCTTAAACTCGCAAATGTATAGGTGCGTATCCACCAACAAGCGTTGTAATCTGAGACTCCAAGAGTCAGGGTGTCGAGCGAGTGAAGGAAAGACTGAATCCACCGTGTGGATGACTAGTTTGGGCGCTCCCACAAACAGGTAAGCGTAAAACCGGAGGACTTCCCTAAGCGCTAATGCATAGCGTTCTGGCCCGGTATATGGAGTTACTTGTAAGGGCCACACCTTACTCCAAAAAGCGATAACTTCCGATTCTGTAGAAGTAGTAGAAGGTTGCCATATTGAAGCAGCAAATGCTTGCAACCCAACAGCCAAATAAATGTCTTTGGGCGTAGAATGATCTGGATGCACCAGAAGTGGAGCTTCATTTACACAGTGCTGCACGATTTGCAAAGCGGCTATGCACTCTTCTCCGAATTGGATAGACTGATTCCCCATTCGAATACCTCGTCGAAGTTGTTTTAACAAGGGTTGAATTACTGAGGAAAAATTGGGAACGAACTTTCTGAACCATTGCAGAGTCCCTATTGTTTTCTGTAAAGAGTTGACTGAGGAATGCTTCCTATTTAATAAAGATTCGAAACAGTTGTTTTTGATCTCTGGGCAAACTCCTTTGCCGTCAGCTAAGAAACCCAAGAATGTTAATTTTTTACAAGCGATCTGAGCCTTTCTGTCCTCATAAACGAGATTTCGGCGATGGTCATTAGCTGCCATTGTAATGAATTGATAAATATGTTGCTTGAGGCTATGCTCCTCTGTCTCATCAATTGATTGAGATCTTTGAATGATGTCATCAAGAAAATAGCGAAATGCATTCTGCATGCCTCGATGCGAGATATCCATTTGTCTCATAAAGGCTGACGGCCCGTTGCACCAACCGAATGGCATTCGGACGGGTTCAAAATGTCCTTCAGCAATTGAGAAAGCAAGTTTCTTTCGGTCATCGGGATGGAGGAAAAGGTTATGAAACCCAAGCCTGATGTCAATAGAAGAGAGATACTGCGATCCTCTGATAAAATCCATTAGATCTTCCATTCTGGGCAATGGGTATTTATCCTTTTCGGCAATTGCATTGACGGGAGCATAGTTTATGCAGAGACGTTTTTCGCTGGTCCCTTTTTTGTCGACAAAGAGAATGTTGCAGCTATAAGGAGAGATAGATGGTTGATATATTCCCATTGTGAACCATTTCTGGACTTCATTTGCTGCAAAAGTGCGATCGTCAGGACCTAAATGCTTTAGGCGTTTACAAATTGGTTTATCATGGGTTAGTCGAACTCGAACTACCACATCTTCAGGAGGAATTCCCGAGAGTTTGTCAGGGTCTTCCCCTTTCCATAGCCCTTTAGGCAAATCTGATAGGGCCTTTGCCACTAGAACTTTCTGACCTTTAGTTATTGTTGGGTGATTAGTAAACAATCTGACTCCAATTCTTGGAGTTAAATAGCACTTCCCATCCTCTTCTTTTACCCATTGATCATAATCTTTCGCAGCTTCTGTCTCCTCTTGAAGAGTCCAGTCAGCGACTGTAGGCCATACGCCTTCTGGATCTGGGAAAGGGTAGCCTTTGTAAGGCGCTGGTTTGAAGGAAGAATGCTCTGGGTATTGCTCAGGGACTTTGTCCTTATTATTTTGACAAGTAAGTTGATCTACAGATATAGTTTCAGTAAGTCCATATAATTCTGGATCGATTTCGGACATGCATATTCTGCGAATAATTCCGAAAGGGATCTGAGGGGATAAGTAAACCCCGGAAGCTGAATACACTTCAAACTCTAGATTGTGATCCCCAGGACCCCACTCTTCACTCATTGGAGATTGATTGGGTCCAAAGGTGACATCGTAAAAAGGAGGTCGCCCCAAAGGGGTATAATTGTACACAAACCCTAAGCGCACCCTAAAATATTTCGTTGTCGCTTTTATGATCAATGTTTGACCTGGCAGCATTTGTATGCGCTGAATTGGATACAATAGATGTTCGCTTGCAGCGAGGGTAAATCCATCCTCCTGCCGAATTCCATATCCTTTATTAAAGACATCAGACGGGCGATACTCAAGCGAGTTAACACATATTGCTGGGTCTCTAGCCGGAGGCAATCTCAAGGGGACTCCTTGTTGTCCTTCTATTTGAAGTTGAGTGATATATTCTTTACATAAATCGTTGGTAAAAGAAGCTTCGAGTCTGTCACTGTCCTCTTCATCTAGGGTACGTGAAGGCTCTCGATAAAAGATTGATTTCCTTTTTTGAATGATCAACGTAGAAGAACTGATGTGAGGAGAAATAGCACTGAGTGCAAGGAAGTCATTTCCTAAAAGCACCACGGGAAGGTTTCCCTCAAAACAATGAAATGGGAAATCAAAACAGCGATTGAGGATTTCCACATGCACTATTACAAAGTGCTCAATAGGGTCGAGCGACCTCTTGACACCTCCTTCAGCGGATGTTGAACGAGATCCGTCGAATCCTTCGCAATAGATTCTTCGAGCAAGAGTTCCAATTCTTGGAGCTCGGTTAAACAGGGCAATTTGAGCTGGTGAAATTACTGATATGTCGGCACCAGTGTCTAGGCAGCAATTGAAGAACACCCCATTGAGTAGTACTTCTACCACTGGACGATTGAATCGTTGCGGTTGAACATAAGGTTTAATATCAAATTCTACAGGCTTTACTTGATGCTGATGAAATACATGTAGCTGCGCTACTTTAACTGCTTCATCCCATTCTCCTGAACTACTCGGCACCTGGAAGCCGGGTAGCGAAATTAAAAAGGACGAGTTAAACCCCTTCGTTGAGACTGGGTAGATGGCTGATGACTCGAAGCTGCTGAAGTCGAGGAAGAAGATGAAGAAGGCTGTCGTGGCTCGAGATCCACTGTGTGGACCTGGAGTTGATTTACACGGAATGCTTCCTCAGAGTCTGGCTTCAATAACAGACCCGGAGATTGTATTTTCACTTGCAAAGCATTGACTCCTGTCGCTGGGAAAGCACCCAACCTAGTTTGATGTGGGTAGTCATCATATTGAGAGTTATTATAAGACTGATTGGACTGTCTAGAATCTCTGGGGCCTCCGCCGCCTCTTCCTCTGCGAGAATTGGCGCGTTGTTGCCGTTGTTCCTTAGAAGGTTTCTGTTCGGGAATTTAACCCAGCATTTCTCCTCTGAATGACCAATTCGTTGGCAATGATTGCACAACGGTCTGTCCGTGGCAGGCTGAGTGGACTTAGCTCTTCGAGCAGAAGGATTTGACTGTGGTTTTTGATTAGGAAACTTCTTCCAACACTTCTCTTCGAGATGTCCTACACGCTGACAAAAGTTGCAGAGGGGTCGATCTGTGCCAGGCAAGGTTGCACGGGGGTTGGAATTCGCCGTTACACTGCAAACTGGTGCCTGCGGCACAACTTGGTGACGTTGAGCCTCAAGAGTAGGTTGAGTGAGGGACATCTTGGCTGGCTGCAGCGGCGCTGCTAGGATTACAGGGTAAAGTGCTGCGTCGATGGCAGCAGATGTTGGTTGCTTTGCCGCACTTAAGCACCATTCAGAGAAAGCGTATACTCCACTGGAATCCACAGGGAGATGCTTCCCATTAGCCAGGGTCTGGTTGCGTACCCTGCTGAATTCCAAAGGGTCAAGGCTGGCAGACAAAGTCGGGTATTCTGAATAGACTTTGTTATAAAACTGCTGTTTGGCGATTGGATCCATATGCACTCCCAGGGCTGTGACTACGACTGCACAAGTGCGATGAGGCTCTTGCTTTTCCATTGAGCAACGCAACATAAAGATCACGCGATCTAGTAGCTCTCCTTAAGTTGTGATTCCCAATTTCTTTATCCTCAAGGTACTTGCAGCACGAACCGGGTCTATTCCTAGGCTTCGGTAGACCACAGCGCCAATTGCACACGCTAACTGATCACTCTGGATTACTGGGAGGAGCTCTTGATACTGCTTCATGACATGCTGAGCTGCGTACTGCGGCGAGCGTCTCAGCAAGCAGTAATTACCTTCCATTGTTCCTTCAGACTGAACGTACCCTCTGACCTGTTGATACCAAGAGCAGAAGTCACGGTGTGACTCATTCTTGGCTTCTGGAGAGAAATATGGCCAAAATTTGCATCGTTTGTTCGCTTCCCTAGCGTCGACTTCGGGAAAAGCAAGTGGGAAACTGATGGTGTTAGGATCATCCAGCCTTGCACCCGGTGCGACTCCAACCCACATGCTTGGATTGTGTTCGGTCAGTGCCAATGACGCAGTTGTTATTTGTTGAGGGGGTGGTCGCACAGGGACACTATCCATAAAATAGTGAGTGAAGTTCTCCAACTGTGTTGGGTCTCCAGTAACTGCTGCAGCCCAGTCTTTAATGGCTCCGTGAGTTCCTCTTTTCAAATAGACTGAGATAAACTTTCCCAATGGCCAGTCAACTCTCCCAGTTCGCTTTGGATCAAACATTGACTGAAACAAATAATACTCAGTGTCTGAGACTCGATCACAGACTGCTGTTGGGACAAATCCGTCCAATTTCAGTGCCTGAACTGAAAGGCTCTCCATGCGAACTGCTTCTTGGATCATCTCTTCGGTTGTTGACGGTCGAGAATAATAACGAGCTGGAAAAGACTTTCTCTCCGACTGAGCAGTGGACACAGGCGGTGTTGGAGAAACTCTAGGGGATTTAATGATGGGGGATACAGGAGTAGTTGCTTCGTAAGCTTCCACTACTTCCTCTAATAAAACTTGAGGGTCAACGGATTTGCTGCGCTAGAAGGCTCATCCGCCTCTGCAAGGTGAGGAATGGAAGGCACGCTAGAGGAGCTAACTCTAGGGCTAACACGGCGTGCTGCCTCGTCATTAATTACTGGACGTCTTCTTGAGGGCGCCATTGCGATACTGAAGTCTGCTTAAGATGCTATAAAATAAAGGAGTGAGAATAAATATATATGTGATTTTTTATAATGTGAACGAGGAGGTAAGCAATAATGAACTTATATTTATGAACGTATGATTGAGGGCTTTCGAAGCTCTATTTAATTATGAAGATTGACTTTATGCTTAATTATTACTATGATGATATATTATTTTATTTTTTATTTATTTTTTGATGAATATTATTTAAATTTTCGGATGCATAAATTTCTTTCTATTTTATTATTAGACACTCTAAGGTCTCATGTCGTCTAATTGACTAGGATACTTGATTTCTTTCACCCGGGTCTTCACGGCTTCAATGTCCCAGAAAATGGGAACCACTTTTGATAGCCACCTTTGCTTTCAAAGGACTTAGCTATTTATTTAAATGTGCAAACAGCACGTGATGTGTTCTAATAAAGACTTTAACACTAAAGTGAACAAGAGAGAAGAACACAGACAATAAGCACTTTAGAATCTGAGAAGAAGAGTACAAGACTTAGGTTGAGATGCTAGAAGCATCCTGATGAAGTAGTCTTTCTAGTCTGTGACTGAATTAGTGCAACACCAAATAAGAGTTTTACCTTTGTTCAGGCGGTGTTGCGTGCGGTTCTTATCTTAATGATAGAATGGCTTAACGTTGCTTAATGTTGAAAGCAGAATAGCGATGAAAAAACGCTAAGGCAATATAGTGAGAAAAAGCACAGAATCAGATTGAATCTGATAGATCGAGTCTGGCAGCGCCTGCGACAGACTCGTCTCCAAACATAAATAAAATTAAAATAATAAAAACTCAAAATAAAAATAATATTAACAATGAATTCTTCGAACTCGAAACTTCCTTCGCCGAAGGTCTTCCAAAGCTTGGTTGAATATATTCCAAAGCCTGATCATTTAATAAGAACAAACGAGAGAGAATTATCATTTCAAGCACCTAATTAATGTGAAACGAAACCTCAAACACTCCGTGAGTGTCTTTAAGTCACTGAACTCTGTGAGTGATAATGATATTACTGATTACACAATGAACTTTATAAGTGAACTTAACCCAAGAACCTAATTAATTGTTGTCTGATTTATTAAGAGGCACTTGAGAATCAAATATGAATTATTCTAAGAATTAAACTAAGAAAATAACTTCTACCATGGCTATCACTTCTGCAACCAACCGTAATAACAAGCGCGCGCCGACGTATGTGAAAGGATTTTCAGGGTTTTGGAGGGCCCCTGGTGGGTTAACCACCTATTTCAAAAACCTGGAAATCCTCATGAATCTGACGCATGTTTATAACGGCTACGGCCGGTACATCTTGCGTTATGGCATGTACTTACAAACAGTCTTCTTCTTTTTTGCGTTCGTTAAACTATTCTTTTGTTTTATTTTGTTTTGAATTATCCTTAAACATCCTGAACATTTAAACTATCAAATCGAGATTAAGTTATCTTGGCCCAGTTGTTTTAGTTCTTTACCAAACACGCAGAAAACCTCAATTCAGCTTCACGCGAAATCTTTATTGGCTTTTGCCTGGTATTAAACCCTGCGTTAAAACCTGACCTTCCTCTCACTATATCTCCTATTTGCTTCAATCCAACTTATAATCCAACCTGGTCAAAATCAGCCAAATGAATCCCAATTTGCCAATTATAGATTGGTTTCTCGATCTGTTGTTAAATATGTCTGGGATGACACAGTTATCCTTAATACTAATGAGTTTATCACTTGTTGGTGCAGGGATTCGATCCCTAGTCCTTTGGGCTAGGGAGGCAAAGCAAGATCCCATTGCGCTAAGTGTTCGATTCTTATTTTCCCTAAGCGTTGTTACCTTTGTTGTATCTCGAAGTTATAAATTCATAATATGTTTTCCCAAGTTCTTTAATGACATACGGGGTACATATACACCCTCTATTCCCATAATAACCATCCCGAACACTATTCCAACCATCTGGCTCTGCTATCTCTTGATTCTATTCATGATCTTAATCCCTGTGATGTGGTGGATTGGTCGATCACTGTGTGAATTGACTAGTTCTATTGCGGTGTGAATTGACTAGTTCTATTGCGGTGTGAATTGACTAGTTCTATTGCTGTGTGAATTGACTAGTTTTACTGCTGTGTGAATTGACTAGTTCTATTACTGTGTGAACTGACTAGTTTTATTGCTGTGTGAATTGACTAGTTTTACTGCTGTGTGAATTGACTAGTTCTATTACTGTGTGAACTGACTAGTTCTATTGCGGTGTGAATTGACTAGTTTTATTGCTGTGTGAATTGACCAGTTCTATTGCTGTGTGAATTGACTAGTTTTATTGCTGTGTGAATTGACTAGTTCTATTGCTGTGTTAATTGACTAGTTCTATTGCGGTGTGAATTGACTAGTTCTATTGCTGAGTTAGTTGACTAGTTCTATTGCTGTGTGAATTGACTAGTTCTATTGCTGTGTGAATTGACTAGTTCTATTGCTGAGTGAATTGACTAGTTCTATTGCTGTGTGAATTGACTAGTTCTATTGCGGTGTGAATTGACTAGTTTTATTGCTGTGAATTGACTAGTTTTATTGCTGTGTGAATTGACTAGTTCTATTGCTGTGTGAATTGACTAGTTCTATTGCGGTGTGAATTGACTAGTTCTATTGCGGTGTGAATTGACTAGTTTTATTGCTGTGTGAATTGACTAGTTTTACTGCTGTGTGAATTGACTAGTTCTATTGCTGTGTGAACTGACTAGTTCTATTGCGGTGTGAATTGACTAGTTTTATTGCTGTGTGAATTGACCAGTTCTATTGCTGTGTGAATTGACTAGTTTTATTGCTGTGTGAATTGACTAGTTCTATTGCTGTGTTAATTGACTAGTTCTATTGCGGTGTGAATTGACTAGTTTTATTGCTGTGTGAATTGACTAGTTCTATTGCTGAGTTAGTTGACTAGTTCTATTGCTGTGTGAATTGACTAGTTCTATTGCTGTGTGAATTGACTAGTTCTATTGCTGAGTGAATTGACTAGTTCTATTGCTGTGTGAATTGACTAGTTCTATTGCTGTGTGAATTGACTAGTTCTATTGCTGTGTGAATTGACTAGTTCTATTGCTGTGTGAATTGACTAGTTCGATTGCGGTGTGAATTGACTAGTTTTATTGCTGTGTGAATTGACTAGTTTTATTGCTGTGTGAATTGACTAGTTCTATTGCTGTGTGAATTGACTAGTTCTATTGCGGTGTGAATTGACTAGTTTTATTGCTGTGTGAATTGACTAGTTTTATTGCTGTGTGAATTGATTAGTTCTATTGCTGTGTTAATTGACTAGTTTTATTGCTGTGTGAATTGACTAGTTCTATTGCTGTGTTAATTGACTAGTTCTATTGCTGTGTGAATTGACTAGTTCTATTGCTGTGTGAACTGACTAGTTCTATTGCGGTGTGAATTGACTAGTTTTATTGCTGTGTGAATTGACCAGTTCTATTGCTGTGTGAATTGACTAGTTTTATTGCTGTGTGAATTGACTAGTTCTATTGCTGTGTTAATTGACTAGTTCTATTGCGGTGTGAATTGACTAGTTTTATTGCTGTGTGAATTGACTAGTTTTATTGCTGTGTGAATTGACTAGTTCTATTGCGGTGTGAATTGACTAGTTTTATTGCTGTGTGAATTGACCAGTTCTATTGCTGTGTGAATTGACTAGTTTTATTGCTGTGTGAATTGACTAGTTCTATTGCTGTGTTAATTGACTAGTTATATTGCGGTGTGAATTGACTAGTTTTATTGCTGTGTGAATTGACTAGTTCTATTGCGGTGTGAATTGACTAGTTTTATTGCTGTGTGAATTGACCAGTTCTATTGCTGTGTGAATTGACTAGTTTTATTGCTGTGTGAATTGACTAGTTCTATTGCTGTGTGAATTGACTAGTTCTATTGCTGTGTGAATTGACTAGTTTTATTGCTGTGTGAATTGACTAGTTCTATTGCTGTGTGAATTGACTAGTTCTATTGCTGTGTGAATTGACTACTTCTATTGCTGTGTGAATTGACTAGTTCTATTGCGGTGTGAATTGACTAGTTTTATTGCTGTGTGAATTGACTAGTTTTATTGCTGTGTGAATTGACTAGTTCTATTGCTGTGTGAATTGACTAGTTCTATTGCGGTGTGAATTGACTAGTTTTATTGCTGTGTGAATTGACTAGTTTTATTGCTGTGTGAATTGACTAGTTCTATTGCTGTGTTAATTGACTAGTTTTATTGCTGTGTGAATTGACTAGTTCTATTGCTGTGTTAATTGACTAGTTCTATTGCTGTGTGAATTGACTAGTTCTATTGCTGTGTGAACTGACTAGTTCTATTGCGGTGTGAATTGACTAGTTTTATTGCTGTGTGAATTGACCAGTTCTATTGCTGTGTGAATTGACTAGTTTTATTGCTGTGTGAATTGACTAGTTCTATTGCTGTGTTAATTGACTAGTTCTATTGCGGTGTGAATTGACTAGTTTTATTGCTGTGTGAATTGACTAGTTTTATTGCTGTGTGAATTGACTAGTTCTATTGCGGTGTGAATTGACTAGTTTATTGCTGTGTGAATTGACCAGTTCTATTGCTGTGTGAATTGACTAGTTTTATTGCTGTGTGAATTGACTAGTTCTATTGCTGTGTTAATTGACTAGTTATATTGCGGTGTGAATTGACTAGTTTTATTGCTGTGTGAATTGACTAGTTCTATTGCGGTGTGAATTGACTAGTTTTATTGCTGTGTGAATTGACTAGTTTTATTGCTGTGTGAATTGACTAGTTCTATTGCTGTGTTAATTGACTAGTTCTATTGCGGTGTGAATTGACTAGTTTTATTGCTATGTGAATTGACTAGTTCTATTGCGGTGTGAATTGACTAGTTTTATTGCTGTGTGAATTGACCAGTTCTATTGCTGTGTGAATTGACTAGTTTTATTGCTGTGTGAATTGACTCTTCCGTCCAATGTCTAGCCCCAGTTATTATCCCTTTTATCGTGTCTCTAAAATTTACTACTATTTTATCCAATTCTACTGAGCGTATATTGTTTGTTGGACTACCACAGAACCATTTTAATACCCATCTAGATAATGTTACATCTGATATAGCAAGTGCCGGTGGTAATCCATTATTATCTGGTGCTTTATACTTAAACTTTTTTGTATATGTCCCCCATTTTTCTTTTCGTTTTTTTATTCTTTCTAATTTTGAGTTTGCCTGTAATATTTGATCTATGGTGAGTGGTATAGCTAAGTGATTTCCTAGCTTAGTAAGACTATATATGGCCTCTATACCCCCTTGGTTTTTTGAGCTTTGTAAGTTGTTTCTTGCCACTAGTTGTAATTCTTCCAATCTATCCCCAATGTGTTGAATTCTTAGTGCTTCTCGTAAACCATGGATAGATTGTGATGCATTTACACTACAAATATCCTGTATAGCTCTATTTTGCTCCTCGTCTAATTTAGTAACCAAGTCCTTATTTAGTTTCCCTAGTTTAGTACCATATTCTAATATAGGTCTAACATACGCCTTATATATTGTCAGTGCTGCAGCTACTGGTAATTCATTCCTTCCTGGTCTTGTCTTATATGAAAATATACCTAACCCTCTAAATTTTTGCACTGTAGCCCTAGATTTTGCTATTCGATCGTTGACTAGTTCTACCTTATCTATCCCATGAGCTATGAATGGAACCCCCAAGACTCTTCCAGTTGTAACTATTGGTAACTCTCTTCCTGATAGACATAATTGTGGTTTGACATCTCCCTCTTTCAGGAGTAGCCAACACTTGTCTACATTCCATACACTATTAGTACTTTCTGCCCACTTTGTACATATATTTAATCTAATTTGTGCTTCTTCTATTTCCTCTAGATCTATTAATAAAGTAATGTCATCAGCAAAAGCTACTGTAGATTCTGGCATATCATCCTGCAGCTTACACTCTTTACCTAGTTGTTCTAATAGGGTATTTACTTGCAAGTTCCAAAGAACAGGACTTAAAACTCCTCCCTGAGGTACCCCGTTTTCTGTCCAATAACTATGATCCCCTAGTTGCATTTTCATGGAATTGTTTGTAAAGACTCTGGCCATCCGCTTCCATTCCTCACTCATATTTATGTTATCTATCTGTCTAAGTATTGTTTTAATATCTGCTCTATCGAATGCAGCTGCTAAGTCTAGCCCTATTAATCTTCTAGATGATTTTTGTTCTAGCTGCGCGTTGATTATCTCTATAGCTACTTCCGAATTTGTACCTGCTCTAAACCCATGCTGTCCTTTATATAAATTCCATTTTCTTTGAATTTCTTTTGCTACTGGTTTTTCTATTATCTTTCTAATATGCGACTGACATGCTATCGGTCTATAGTCTGATATTAATTTGGATCTATAATCTTTTTTAGGTATTATTATTAGACTAGCAGTAGCTAACTCCTCTGGTATTACCCCTTCCTTTACTATTCTCTGAACCATTTCACCCATAATTAAACTTGCTTCTCTACTATGCGTTCCTATTGCCTCCCCTACTATTCCATCGCTACCTGCTGCTTTCTTTTTACCCATTTCTATAATAGCTACTCCTAATTCTTTTATATAGTTTTCTGGTATTTTAGCATCTACATCTTCTGGGCTTACTCTTCTAGTCTCTAATACCCCACTCTTTTTCGCTACCATGGCTAGGAACTCCCCTTTATCTATTAGTGGTACCCTTCTTTTCTTATGGTTGACTAATAATGCCAATGCCTGTCCAGCTTGCCCTGGCCTAGCTTTAACTATCTGTGTTAAAGCTGATTCTCTAATATTTCTTTTGGCATTTCTTAAGATTTCTCTCTTATTTCTAGCCGCTATTTTAAGATCTTCTAGGCTCATATCTAATTTCCCTTCTTCCCACTTTCTTTTTACCTCGATATATCTATTTATTGCTTCTTTACAATCTTTATTTATAAAAATCTTACTTCTATTAACTACTTTCTTTCTAAATCTATGATGTAGCGCTCCCTTCCAAACATTAAATATGCTTTCTGCTGTTTCTAGTTTACCCTCCTTTATATCTCTAATCAATTTATTTGCATCTCTAGTAATTTCTACTATTCCTCTCTGATTCCTACCTGCACTATGTGTTAATACTATAGGTAATTCTTTATCTACCTTCCCACGAATTACTACTGCTCGTATTAATTTGTGGTCCGCTGGTAGCATATTATCTATATTTGTATCTATTACGCACAGCTCTTGTACCTCATAGTTTTTAACTATTAGTAAATCCAGTACGCTACCTGATTTACCCCTAACAAAGGTAGGTTCTGTAGGATATCTTATTTCTAGCCCAAGTTCTTTTCTTTTACCTACAAGCCAGTTACCCCTAGGTGTCGCTTTCTTGATGGCTGTATCCCACTCAGGATGTCTAGCATTTAAGTCTCCAATTATAAGTAAGCCTAACCCAGTATGCACTACCTTATCGCACCATTTAACTCTAGCTATGTCTGCCTTCCAAACTGTTGATGGTCTTAAATAGACCCCCCTAATTTTATATACCCCGTCACATACTGTTATAAAACACCCATACTTTTCATGTGATCCTGAATCTTTGATCTTCCACCCTTTTTTGACTATAGCTAACATTGATGAATATCTAGTATTTGGGTTTCCTATATGTTCAACTATATATCCTAGACCTATCAATTCTAACGGAGTAGCCTGTAACTGTGTATCTAGAACAAATAATATATCTAATTCTAATACATCCATTGTAACTATAATACCATCCATCCATCCTTTTTTGCTCCAACATTTATTGAAGCAATTTTAATGTTTTCTACCCTTTTTCTAACTTTCCTAGTTGGTCTAATTCTCTTTTTTTTATTGAATATTTCTAGCTCGTTTGCCCCTTTCTCCAAGTCTATGCTATTCCCTTCCATGCCCTTGGTTTCGAAGTCTTCTTGTGTGACTATATTAATTCTACCTGCCACTATATTTACATCATTTATATTATCTACCCCATCTATAACTACCCTTTCTATCTTCCCGTTTATTAGCCTTGGAATTCTACTTTTTAAATATCTATTCAGCTCCTCTTTTTTATCTACTCTATTTGTTGATCTAACTATTTCTCTCCTCTTTATTTCCCTATGTCTATTTCCATCTGCTGCTCCCCTACCTTGTCTATCCCTACTAAGTTTGTCTTTAACTGTTGTTGCTTCTGGCTGATCTCCCTTATTTTGATACCATAAAACTTCCTTGCTATCACATCCCTTGTCCTGCTCTTTATTGTATTGTATCTGCTTAATTCCTTCGCTAAGTCTAGTATGTTGGGTTTCTCTACTATCTCCGCTCCTG
The DNA here is from genome assembly GCA_959347315.1 of Bimastos eiseni. Classification (NCBI taxonomy): domain Eukaryota; kingdom Metazoa; phylum Annelida; class Clitellata; order Crassiclitellata; family Lumbricidae; genus Bimastos; species Bimastos eiseni. The sequence goes on from CAUFVP010000017.1 coordinate 29,296, forward strand.
CTGCCAGTAGTGATTTTTCTATTGCTGTCTTCGCACTTTCTATTATGATTAGTTCTAATGTACAATTGTTTACCCAGCACATCCCCTTTACTGCTAGTCGTGGAATCTTGCACCCCCTGTATAGCCATTCCTTTATTGGTGCGTAAGGCTTCGATTCCATTTTTAGATAGATTTCTACAATCCCGTCCCTTTCCATAACTAGTCTCGTCCAATCCCTTATATTCTCCTCTATTTTTGGTGCTTCTTTCTGTACTTCTACTACCCAATTTCGTACCTCTGCTGTCTTCTGTTGGAGATTTACTCCTCTTCCAACAACTTGAGCCCACGTATTTTTCTGTCTGACCTGTTGATTTTGTTGGAGCTCCATTGTCCTGTTGATTGTTCTTGTATTCTGTTGCGGTTTTTGAACTTGGAATGGCTCCCAAAGAATTTTCTGTGGATTTTCTTGACCTAATCTTCGAGAATTGCTTGTCCTTGATATTGTTGTCGTTGTTGTTGTTGGAGTCTTTGATCTCCTTGGATCTGTTGTTGTCTTTCTGATGTCATTTCTTGTAAATCCTTCTCTGATCCTGTTACAGGTCGTAGACACTGCCCACCCATTGGTATCCAGTTCTTTCTCTGTACTATTTCCTCTTTCAATTGAGCTACCGTCATTTGTAAATTTACTATTAACTCTTTCTGACTTATTCCTTCCTCCCTCAACTGTTGTAATTCTTTTAGTATCTGTCCTAACTTGTCCTCCTCTATCTCCCCACATACTTGACAACGTCCTTGAACCCCTCCCCTCAATACTGTTTCTACATTTTCCCTCCTTCTTTTGAAACTCTCTCTATTTGTGCTGACCTGTTTTGCATTGTTGTCATTGGTCTTCCTGGTAATTTGTCTACCCCCTGTAGAACAAATAGTTGGCTTCCTAAATCCTTCTCCTTTTCCAGGTCCTTTTGGTCGGTCACGACATCCTCCATCAACGTTGTTTCTTTTTTCTTTGTCTTCTGGGTTTTCCTCGTCAAACATTTTTCTTTTTCGTCCACGATTATGTCAAATTGAACCTTGTCTTTTATTTTTTTGTTATTATCCAAATCCATTTCCTGAGATTACACAAGAAAAGAATTTAAATTTATATATATACTTACTTCTCGCCCACAGGAATTGTTCTGACTTTACTGCTTGTCTGAAATGTAAAGATATTTTTCGCAGCAGGGGGAGAATAAGTTCTATTTATAGATGATTTAAACTATATGTACTTTAATATATAATTTGTAATATATATATATTTTTTTTTTTTTTTTTTATATAAATTCTTCAATATAATAAAATTTATATTTTTTTTTTTTTTATATAACTACTTCAATATATAATGATTCCAATATAAAATGATTCCAGTAGAGGAACCAGGTCCCCTAGGGGAGATGGTTGATTCTCTATGAAATATAAAGCAAATTGCTACTAATTGTAGATCGCTAAGACCGTCGTAGCGTGATTATTCGACTTAGCTGGTTAAATTTTAAATTTGAGTTAAAATTTAAAATGTTTGAAGCTTTTTCTTGAAATCGAGCAGTAAAAGTCAGCACAATTCCTGTGGGGGAAAGGGACCTGTCACGTCAAACGAACAAAAAAATCAGTTCGGCCATAAATTGAATAAGTTCAATTGGACGTAGCGGGTGAATAAATTAATTAAAGAAATTGACTTACGATAGTGAGACTCTAGTTGAAAGAGGTAGTCGAAGCAATTAGATTAATTAATTGGTCTAGATCCAGCGTGTGGGTAAGCAAAAACATAAGAATAAGATAAGAATAAGATAAGATAAGGCACGGTGGAATAAGATAAGAATGATCATAGTAATAGATAGTCGGTTAATAATGTGACGCAACATACCATATAAGTATTAGTCCATTGCCAATTGATTAACCTATGCATAAGATCGTTCTAAATATGATTTAATGAATAAACCTAAATTATTTACGATTAATGCTTCCAAATGCAGAAAAGAATATTAAATCTTTTGAAAAAGTAAATAACAGCCTGGATAGGCGGGTTAGATCATTGATCATTTGACAAAAGAATTTACGAAGAGATGTCTCCGGTGCTAACGCAGCTTGAAGAAGACGTGTTAACAAGCCGATCGGGCAGATACACCTTCGAGGATGCTAGGACGGGAACAATCGTCAGATGTATAGGGCCTTGCACTGCAACCCCAGAACAGTTTGACAGTTATCGTAATTCTGCTATAACAAGAGATCTTCCTATGGCTTTTTATAAGACATGGGATCACTCTATGTCCCCATTTAGGGCATACCAGGAGTGCTTACATAAGCACCTATACGTGTCATTTCACATCCCCTTTGCTGAAGCGCAGTTCCTTGCCAAAAACATGATGTATAGGCATATTCAACCGCATGCAAACGTAGGAGTGATTACAGTGAGGTATTCCCCACTCGGCACTAGACTAAGGGTTGAACTAATGGAAGTGGCGTACGATATTGACCTTCCACAACTTGACCACCATTGCAATATAATTACTGGGCCTACGGTAGATGGCTATTATGTAGCATTCTTCTTAAGAGGAGAGGTTAATTGCCATTTGGTACTGTTCCCATTCACCATGGACAACATGGCTCAGATAAAAGCCTTTATCCACCGCTACAATAAGGGAGACGGGGAACTGGCAGAGCCATTAGGTCATGAATTGCAAGATGGAGGAGTGATGGTTACGCGTGATTCATGGTTCAACAATACAAGGGAAGGCAAGGAGTATTATGAAACGGTGCAAACAGCGATAGCCTCATGGGGTTCAGTTCTCGCTACAGGCTTTGAAATATATAAGTACAGCTTATATGAGGAAAAAATCCGAAAAAGAAAAATAAGTCAGTCATCTGCCATAGCCTTGCCTAGACCCTTTGCCCACCTGTTCACTGTTCTGACAAGAGATTGCATTCAGGAAGCTGATTATACACGTAGTATCACAAGTGTGCTTAAGTATAACTCAGATAACCCTTGGTTGGGACACGTATACGTGAATCTACCAAATGCTTTTAGCAGAGCCAAAAGAGATGTACGCATAGAAGCGGTAGTGGACTTGTATGGTAAATTTGAGTTCGTCAATGCAGATATGTTGTGGGCGTTACGTAATGATCGGATTGCTAAGCCTCTCGAAAACATGCAGTTCCATCGGTCCATACATAACTACAGCGGCATGTTCTCTACTACTTGTCCTGAAAACCGATGTTTGAACTCCGCCAAACTTCAAATACCTAACTTTTCTAGAACAGACGCTCGATAGTCTGATACCAAGCGGTAATTAGAACACCAAGGCCCACCGACGCGAATGCAAGACTTTATTCCTGTGTGCTGTACTTTGTGGCAGAGGGTTCGCTTTAAATCGATTTATAAATTCTGATAAAACACTTTAAATGAAGAAAACAAAACAAAACAAAAGACAACTATAAAAAAACATCAAAACAGAATTTCGAGAAGACAAAAAAACACAATATTGATACTTTAATACAAGTTGAGGCCCCGCTTCTAATTTTAGTGTGGGTAACACGGGCTGTCGACCGAATCCGCGGCTCTGACTTGAGTTAAAACCTCCAAAGCATCTTTTATCCTCCGTCCATAACTGAACTTTTCATCTTTCTTTTTTCTGTCCTTTTTTCCTTTTCCTACATGCAAACTCCTCTGCTTGTGTTTCCTCGACATGCAAACTTTTCTTAATGTGCACAAGCGGCTGCACAAGACATGTTTTGACTAAGAAACCCTAAATTGAATTATGACCCTACGTTGAATTCTCAGGGAATTGAACCTCTGACCTTCTGCATCCTCGGCGAGCGTCCCCCCAACTGAGCTACTTATCCTTAATTTGAAACGGATTTTCCTTCGACGTCGCTTTAAAGTTAAAACCGAGTTATCGGCACAGACGGCTCCCCAACTTTATAGCGACGGAGAAGGCGGGTCACTGCGAATTCTGCTGCACTTAATTTCCTGGGAATTACTCCGAAAATCTGCATCCTTTGTCGGCGATGACCAGTGGTGCCCAGGTTGTCCACCATTTTTCTGTCCTGAAAACCGATGTTTGAACTCCGCCAAACTTCAAATACCTAACTTTTCTAGAACAGACGCTCGATAATCTAATACCAAGCGGTAATTAAAACACCAAGGCCCACCGACGCGAATGCAAGACTTTATTCCTGTGTGCTGTACTTTGTGGCAGATGGTTCGCTTTAAATCGATTTATAAATTCTGATAAAACACTTTAAATGAAGAAAACAAAACAAAACAAAAGACAAGTATAAAAAAACATCAAAACAGAATTTCGAGAAGACAAAAAAACACAATATTGATACTTTAATACAAGTTGAGGCCCCGCTTCTAATTTTAGTGTGGGTAACACGGGCTGTCGACCGAATCCGCGGCTCTGACTTGAGTTAAAACCTCCAAAGCATCTTTTATCCTCCGTCCATAACTGAACTTTTCATCTTTCTTTTTTCTGTCCTTTTTTCCTTTTCCTACATGCAAACTCCTCTGCTTGTGTTTCCTCGACATGCAAACTTTTCTTAATGTGCACAAGCGGCTGCACAAGACATGTTTTGACTAAGAAACCCTAAATTGAATTATGACCCTACGTTGAATTCTCGGGGAATTGAACCTCTGACCTTCTGCATCCTCGGCGAGCGTCCCCCCAACTGAGCTACTTATCCTTAATTTGAAACGGATTTTCCTTCGACGTCGCTTTAAAGTTAAAACCGAGTTATCGGCACACTACTCTAGCTGAACGATATTGGTCCACCCCAATCAATTACAGTTTTCAGATACAGCTGATGCCGAAAAACCCTCAAAAAGCAACACCACACCCGAGTGCGATGTGGGGGCTTTCTGTAAAGCAACGAAGGAGGAATGACTTTTATGATCCATTGGTACATGGAAAGGATTTCTTACGACGGAACTCATCAGACTTGGGATCAGTATCATCGAAGTCGTCTTATCTGAGCCGAAGCCATTTCCAGGATAGGGGAAGAGGAATCATACTTGACTTCGAGGAACTCGAAAATAAGTCTGAAGTAGTTGAGGAATGTCCTCAGAGATTCAACCCATCCAGAAGAAATAGCGCACGACCTCCACCTTATTCACCTTACAAAGGAAGGAATAAGTGGAATAACGACTCAGATGCTCAGGGATCACAGTTGTGGGGGAATGATCGTAAGAATTACTCCAACTCGCCTCATACCAAAGATACAGACTTACGAAGTCGTAAGAGAACTATGAGTAACCATTCAAGGCAGTTTACTCCAGGACCCACTCGACCACGAGCGAATCCGCCAGAGTCGATGATCCGGCCAATGACTGTAGAAGAGGTTCATAGGGCTATGATGGGCGTTGCTAACCCTGGATTATATCCTATTGAGGAATTAATCAACCCCATACCACCACTGGACTTTTTATCTTTGTCAGCACAGATTTCTCGTGTAATGATAGCCATTAACGGGACTCAGCTCAATCAGACTAAGATCCAGCGAGAGGTATGTAACTTGACGCGTCGTATGACCAACTATGACAATGGTGGTGACCGACGACCCAATCCCGGTAGGCGACTCATTGATACTGAGCCAGTTCCAGTGGAAAATCTGGAATGGCAACAGCCTGATAAACATCCTAAACTATTACCGCGTAAGAGTGAGGGGGAAGATCAGCAAGAGGCTGATATTTCTTCATCAACCAAGGTTATCTCGCCTGTATTGGGTCACGATAATGAAACCACAGCTATCGCTTCGCCTGTATGGGGTCAAGACGAAACAGCTCTGGTGGAAACAGTTGATTTAGAAGTTGGTGAAAAGAATGAGTGTCCTTGGAAGACGGATTGGCCTTTGCCCCCTGAGGAGGGATCCCTACCAATGCTTGATCCCATCGTCTTGGATGTTGACGAGCATATGGAGGACACTCATGAAGAGGGAATTTAACCAGGTCCTGACATAAATTGGGAATGTATGAATTAATATTATTATTTTTCATCCCCTCTACAGGTCGGTTCTGGTATGGAAGAAATTAAGAATAAGATCAAAGTATTATGACTTATTGGATAAATTTACTTTCAAACTTTTTATAAATTTTTACGAAAATATTACACTAAAATTTTGGCTCAGACTCAGAACTCTTTTTAAGTATTAAACAAGTCTCCTCAGCCAGTTCTGTTCATAAGATGAACCAAGCACTGGAGTAGGTGAACAAATTACTTCAGAAAATAGAGTATAGGGGAATTCCAAATAATAATGGGGGATTTGTTACACACCCTTCCCAATTCTGAGGAAGAAGTAATCAAAGACCTATGAGACATATATCTTTACGAAGATATACGTTCCAATACTAACTTAGAGTGCGTTCATAATTCAAGTAGAGAATTTGAACTGACGCATTAGTTTATGTAACATCCTAGGATAATGACTCTGATCCCAGATCGAGTATTATTAAAGATGTACAACTATTAACATTATTTACGATGCACAAATTGTCACCATCAAGTATGGGGTACAATTGTTAACATCATTCATAATGTACCAAAGGTAACTTTTACTATTATAGGAATAAGTTAGGCAACTTCACCTCTGATTGACGGAACTATGCTTTGTCTCACCCCATTGGTGAACACTAGCATGTCCAGATATCAGAGGTAGGAGCATATGCTAATATAATATAAATAGTAAGTTGTTATCTATTTAAGGTCAAAGGACTATAAGAGCTACTCAAGGGGTCGCTATAGTCTGACCTAACTTAGCACGAAGAATATTAGAATCATTGACCCACTTAATAAGTGGGCAAGCGTTCCAATATCTTCATTTATGAATCTTTAAGGATCCTATGCCTTATTTAAGGACAGAACCCTATTAATGATTCTCCTGAGTGTTTTAGGCTACTAAGGATTGACCTAACACTTAGAATGTTTATATATACATGTGAAGACAATATATTATCTCTTAATATATTAAGAGTATGTTGTCTCAAGTATATGTAATATATAACTATTCACTATCGATTGCAGACGGTTCCCATTCGACATCACGTATTTATGATTCCTCAATGGGGATCTGATGCAAACAGGTTAGTAATAGTATTGTATAGTTAGTATATCTTAATGACTATGATCATGAATATACTGCGGCGGAAACCGCTTAACTTTGTACTTACGTCAACGGAGTTCTCATTTTAATTAGAAGCACAAATAGCCCGATTGGGGGAGCGCTTGCCGGGATATCCAAAGGTTAGAGGTTCAATTCCCAGATTGCTTCAAAAGAAAATGTGATAGAGTAATTTAGTCAATATTCATAAAAGTCGTTATCGTGCAACCGCTTGCACATTCACAGCAGAGTTTGCATGTTAGAAAGTTCGCATGTCATAAAGTTCGCATGCAGTAAAAGAAGAAGAGGAGGAGGCGAAGAGGGATTCAGTTAGTAAGGAGGATGAAAATACTTTGGAAGTTTTAATTTAAGTTAGAGCCGCGGATTCGGTCGACAGCCCGTGTTACCAACACTAAAATTAGAAGCGGAGCCCTCAGCTTTATTTAAAGTATTGATATTGTGTTTTTGTCTTCGTGAAATATTGTTTTTGTGTGTTTTTCCACTTGGCTTTTTGGTGAATTCCGACAAGTGTTTTGTTTTGAGTACAAGTGATAAATTTCAAAGTATATGTTAATATAACTCAGCCACAACATTTAGTAATCTCCAGTGACAACAATCAGAGTGGACAGAGGAATTAAAGTGGGATTCCAAGCCAAATAAACACGCCAGCGGAGACATAATGCTCCACGTTAATGGATGGAGTTGTCCGAGCTAACTTCATGGACTAATAGTGCTTTATCAAACCCAAAGACCCAAGAATGGCAGGGACGGCGGTAAAGCACTAATTAAAGTGAACGGAATCTGCCTTAACTACTTTAGAAACAAATGTTTGTGTTTCCTTTTCTTTCTTCGCTGTAAATATATATCGTTTTAGAACTCGTTTTCCATATCATCATTCAGTTTCATTCATCAACTCCCCTTTTATATTGTCCCGCTTATTAGCAGAAAGGCCGCACGTGCGTCGGTGGACTATAGTGTCATTAATATCGTCCGACGTCAGATCGTTGGACACCTGTCGTGTTTTAAAACAGATATCCGAAGTTTCTAGGGGTGGAAATGACGGTTATCGCGACATATACCTACTATAAATGGGAGAAACATATTATTAATATGTGTTCAACCCCATTATTAGATATTTATAATAATATCTTATCATAATAGATAATGGTTAATTAACTATTAATCTTAGTTTAGTTAATAGTATATGTTACCAACATTGGTTAATAACATAACTATTGCAGAGAGGTGATCATATTATTATTATTTAATATTATATGATCTCACTCTTATTGATAGATGAAATGCATCTTCCTTAGGTAGTTAATATAACATATTAACTATCATTTTCTTATTATTTAATAGCATATGTTATTAACTATGGCTAATAACATATCTGTTGAATAAAGGTAATTATATTATTATATATAATATGTTTTACCCTTTGTTAACAGATGTTAACATACTTTATTTAAATAGTCAATATAATATGTTATATTAAATATTAGTTTTCTTATCGTTAATAGGTAAGGATCATAGATCCTGGTTAAATACATTAGTGTTTAATCTCTGATGCAGAGACTATTAATTGTAAGTATTTGTTTAACAATGTTCTTCAGTATGGCGTTGGCGCCACTTGGAAATTGTTAATAATATTAGTTGAACTTATAAGAATATC
>CAUFVP010000018.1:0-16844 GCA_959347315.1 Bimastos eiseni
CGGTTCACACACGCGCACACATGGCGTGAACACATCAACGGTGAATAAATCCGACTATTCCTTCGCCTCCCACACCCTCTTCTCCGCTTCCCTCTGGCCCCACGGCGGGCGGGCGCGCGGCCCCTCTCCCCCAATTGGCCCCGTTAATCACTTCTGATTTTTTCACTCTGCGCAAAAATTATTATTCTTCCGCGTGCCGGCGGTAATTTATGGCTCGCCGAATATTTTCGGTCAGGGTGGTTGGGTGTAGGCTTGGTGGCCTCCCTCCCTCCATCCCAGCCTCCCTCTCTCTGGGAGACTTGGAGGACTGAGGGGGTGGGCAGCAACGAAAGCGTCGTACGAGGGGGCGCCGGCGCGACCCGTTCCCCGAAGCCGTATTTCAGTTGCTATCGAAGACGAAGTGAAAGATTTGTGGCGTAGTCGATCTTCGACGATCGGCGCAATTAGAGACTTTCATCGAGGCCCCTACTCGCCTATTAGCGGGAGAAGGACGAGTTCGGTGCCAGCCTCCTCGTCAGCACCAGCGTCGGCAGCCAGGCCTCTCGGCGTCGGTCCATGCCCGGCAGCAAGGCGGTGCCTCGGCTGCCGAGTGGGTGGCGCCTGAGATGCCATTCGCCGCAGCACCGAGGCTCAGACCATGCCCTCCCATCCATCCGCCCATCCATCCTCTGTCCGCTCAGCTGCAGCAGCCGTTGCGAGCGAAGCGATAAACGAGGCTCAGCGATAACGAACAGTTGATAGGATGCGATCGTTGAAGCTGTTAAGATGAACAACGGAATCTGCTGCTGCTGCTGCTGCCTCTTTTCTTCTAAGTACCTCCGATCAGCGACAGCAGCGACCGTTCAGTAGCAGAACCTCAAGCGCCATCTATTCGCTGCTCGTCAGAGAAGAAACGAAGAAGTCGGGCGCTATATCATACGTTAACAAGGGTTCGTCGTAATTTGTGATCAGTTGCGAATTAAGGCATTAGTTGCTCGCCAATTATACGGATGATAGATTAAAGAAGTAATAAACGGACGCAATCGCGAAGAATTTGTCGCCACTTCGACACCAACAGCTAAGTGAGAACATACCTTTCTCGTAGGCCTACATCACCAGGAATCAGCAAATGTTGTCAGAAAATGCGTAGGTCAATCGTCGAATGGTCATCTGGGTATAGGTAGATTAGCACCAACGGATTGTTACCAACGTAGACAGGTCAGCATCGAATCCACCCTCTACGCCATTACTTCTCCCGTTGTGCAGTGGGAGTTTTTTTTTAAATTGGTTAACATCGAATATCATCGTGAAATGGAGAACTCTTTGAACCTGTATCAGAACCCACTTGCCACCCAGTCGTACCTTTCGGCAGCATCACAGTGTCCGCCCCCTCTGCCTCCTCATCTCCCACATCCTCCTCCTCACCATCCTCCGCAGTCGACTCTTCCTCCTCAGCTGAACCTCTTCAGTCGCAATGACTCGAAACCGCCCGACTACTGTCACCCGATCGGCAGCTTCTTCTCATCGCCCGGTTTCGCTCTGATGAACGCGGACCGAACTCCACAGTACGTTCACAAGCAGGAAGCGACACGGTTGGATGCGAAGGAGGCAGAGGACGAGGCAGAAGAAGAAGAAGATGGAGAAGAGGAGCAGGAGGAGGAAGAGGAAGAGGAGGAGGTGCTGCTACAGCGACAGAAGACGTCGTCGATGCTCGCAGCAGAAGCGAGAGATGGAAATGCTCACCAGGTGATGGTGAAGGAGGAAAGAATGAGGAAGCGAGGACCGGACGAGGATGGCGGTCAGAGACGGGAAGAGGACGGAGAGGAGGCCCCTGATGGAGGTGCTACGACGGAAGGGAAGAAGAGCAACGGGGCGACAGCGGCTGCCTCTGCTGCTGCCGTCAGGAAGAACGAGAAGCCGCCCTACTCGTACATTGCCCTCATCGTCATGGCCATCCAGTCGTCGCCGACGAAGCGCTGTACGCTAAGCGACATCTACCAGTTCCTCCAGCAGAAGTTCCCCTTCTTCCGCGGCTCCTACCACGGCTGGAAGAATTCCGTCCGCCACAATCTCTCCCTCAACGAGTGCTTCATCAAGCTCCCGAAGGGCCTCGGTCGACCAGGAAAGGGTCACTACTGGACGATCGACCCGTCGGCCGAGTTCATGTTTGAGGAGGGCTCGTTCAGGCGGCGCCCCAGAGGCTTCCGCAGGAAGTGCCAGGCCATGAAGCCCTTCGGGATGTTGAGCTCCATGTCCGCGGCTGCTGCTGCTGCGGCCGCTGCTGCAGCAGCACAGTCGTCGTCGATGTTTGGCGGGCAGCATCACTACGACATCTTTCCCAATCGGTCGGCAACAGGCGGCACTGGGTTCGGGTCGGGGGTGACGATGCCCAGCGGGTACGGGGCGTCCAACCACCACCACCATCACCACCACCATCCGGTGTACGGAACAGAGTTACCCGGAGACAGCTTCCCATCTCAGCTGTACGAGTCCGGCGGGGGAGGAGGAGGAGGCGGGATGCTGAGCTCCATGGCAGCAGCTGCTGCGGCTGCCGTCGCCTCCAAGAACCACCCATCCTTCTACCAGAACGGTCTCGGCTCCTCTGGGTTCCATCAGCAGTTCTTTGGGAGTGGCATGTCCTGCGGAGGTGGAGGGGTTGGTGTCGGCGGGGGTGGGGTGGTGGAGGGAAACACGTACGCGTCGCAACTCGTCTCCTACAACCCCAGCTGTTCGTTGTCGGGTGCCCTACCAACCGGTGCCCCCATCTCTTCGCTCTCAACCTACGATCCCTATAGTCTACAGACGCTGAGCTCACCACCGGCCGCCCAGACGCCGACCAACTCCTCATCCTACTGCAGTCCTCCGTTGGCGTCGGGCAGCGACAGGTACCCTGCCTCGCTGCAGTACAACTACCCGGTTAGCAACGGTGGTGGCAGCGGAGGGGGGTCGTTTGCCTGGCACCTCCCTCCAGCGGTACCGTTCCCCGCTGCCCCCTCCGCCGGCTCATCTTCCTCCTCCTCATCGTCGTCCTCCTCATCCGCGCTTCGTTCTGTTGTCATTAAACAGCAGCCTCTGAGTCCAAACGGAAGCGTAAGGTCAAGGTCGGTGAACAGTCAGTCTCCGTCCGTGCGACAGTCGCCTTACGACCAGCATCCTCCGCATCCTCATCAGCACCGCCATCAGCAGCTCCAGCAGCAGCAGCAGCAGCCTCATGTCGTCGTCCTTGGTGGACACATGGCATCGTCGGGTGAGGCTGCGGCGCCAGATTCATCGCATGGCAGCAGCTGCAGGATCCTCAATTCCGTCGATGGTTCCACGTCTTCTAGAGGTAAGAGCAAATGAGAACCACATTGGATTCATCTCCTCATTATACATTATATACATATATATAATATATATATATATAATTTATATATATATAATATATATATATAATTTATATATATAATTTATATATATATAATTTATATATATACATATATAATATATATATATATATAATTTATATATATATAATTTATATATATGCATACTGTATATAGATAAATATCAGATACTTCGTAATTTCGTATATACTATGAATGACAGCTATATTGGCGACTGAATGTTACTGTCTTTGTTATTGTTATAGCGATTATCGTTATTGTTATTTCTTTTGTTATTGTAATTGTTATTATTACTGCGGCTATCTTTTTTTATTGTTATTATTATTATTACTGCGGCTATCTTTTTTTATTGTTATTATTATTTTAATTCTTATTTTTATAATAATAATAATAATAATTATTATTATTATTATTATTATTATTATTTTTATTATTATTGTCACTACTACCTCTATCACTATTCTGCCATTTTGTTATTATGATGATGATCATCATTATTATCACCATCATCATAATTATTATCATAACTTATATATATATATATATATAGCAGTAGCAGACGCAACGGCGGAAACAGTTGTTGTCTATGGTGATGGTATATAATGGTATCATGTAGTGTCTGTAGATGCTTAGGTGTCCATCATCATTATCGCCGTGGTTATCATCATAACCGTCATTGTCTTCTTCTTCGCCAATATCACAATATAAGTCTATTATTATATATAGTTTTATACTCGATGAGTCAGATATCTTTATCAAAGCAGACACCACAGTCGAATTCGCTAATTTTTCTACAATTGAAGGACAGAATTACTATAGAAACATCAATATAATCATTTATTATGTGAGAATATATTCATTAAAGATTCGGTTAGATATCGATGGCTTATTACTTTCTAATGGTAATTAACCGAATTATTTTGGACACAGTTGCCGATTAGTCCATCTCTTGCAATTGCTATATAGGCACCATCGATTGAAACTTGGTCATTGTATTTTAGCGCCTAATAAATGCGCAATGATAATGAAAATTAAACATGTATAGACGTATATATACATACATACGATATACAGAAAGAATACTATATTGTATTGTATTTAAGCATTTTGTAAAGCGCATCAAGTAATATGGCGAACCTTTCAGAACCTTTCAGAACCTTTTAGAAGCGCTGCCATGGAGTCTTGCCACTTGCCGTTTCGTAAGACGGGAATACACCCCGACAAGAAACAGATTTTGAGAAAAGTGAGAGGCAAAGTTTTAGGCAAACATTACATTAAACTTAGAGTAATATTCTATTCTCAAATTCCACGCATATACGGTGAGAATATTTGTGTGGAGCAATTAGATCTATTCGGATATGAATCGATCTATTTTGCTCCACACAATATTCAGATGATCATATATATTCTGGCTCACTTGTGTGGACGCCCTTGCATGCCTATAGCTGCTCAAGGTATACACACTCAATGGATGTCAAAGGAATATTACTCATTTTAATTTATGGAGAGCGCATTAATTTGAAGCAGTCGCCATATACTTCACGAAGCGCCTTTTAGTATTATAACTTTACAAAGGCGGTTACTCTATGTGGGTCTATGAGGCGCACGAACGTACAGGACCACACATGAATAAGGCATGTATTGCACTACAGACCACGTATGCAAACCAAATATGTGCATGTGGGTTTTGTTGTACAAACTGCTTGACTTATAATGTATATCTTGCGAATCTGGATATTATATACTGAACGGTGGCACAATAAAACGTTCCACCTGAAAAAATGAATTAATAAGTGAATACCTGGGTGAAGATTCTCTCTCTACCCCGTTGCTCAGAAGTCAGGTCTTCGTCCTCACTTCTGGCATGCATGTTCTTTAGCCACTGTTAAGCCATTTCTAAAGTGGATATCATTTTATGGGATACGTTATTTTGTTACACCGGGGAACTGAACGATGTACAATATAACCAACTGGTGATTGAGAGAGCATGTCAAGTTTGCAATAATAGACTAACAGGTGACTGTCCATTTATGATAATTAGAATATAATATGTAAACAGCTGCAATTTACCCTTTATCAGTGAAATTTTCAGAACTTTTTGTACAATTCCTCTGTAAATCTTGAAACTCTGGTAGGAAAATCTCAATTGTTGCTTAGAAATTCCATCTTATCCAGTTGGACATTCTTTAGGCCCATTTGTGTGTAGCCTATGTATGTATGTATGTGTGTATGCATGTATGTATGTATGCAGATATGTATGTATGTTTGTATGTATGTATGTATGTATGTATGTATGTATGTATGTATGTATGTATGTATGTATGTATGTATGCATGTATGTATGTTTGTATGTATGTATGTATGTATATATGTATGTATGTATGTATGTATGTATGTATGTATGTATGTATGTATGTATGTATGTATGTATGTATGTATGTATGTATGTATGTATGTATGTATGTATGTATGTATGTATGTATGTATGTATGTATGTATGTATGTATGTATGTATGTATGAACGTATGTATGTATGCATGTATGTATGTATCAGGCTATTTATATAGCGCCTTAGTTGAGTCTCTTGAAGGCACTAGATACTGATGACTTTATCAAATATATATGAACAAAACGTAACCACAGCACATTATATTGTATTGTTGATTTAAACCAGCGTTTCCCAATCTTTTTTGGCCAAGGAATCCTTTACATCGTAAATTTTTTTGTGGAACTCCTCTCCGAAACAAAACATATTCTGGTGTAGATACAAGGGCTTGAGAATGCAAACAACTACAGGATTAGACCAAGATTAGATTAATAACAATGCAAATATCGATGACAATGACATATGAATTCTCTTTCATACAGACGCTAAGCAAAAAGCTGTATCAGATAATTTTATTCACACTGAATGTTTTCCGCGGAACCCTTGTCTTTACCTCACGGAACCCTAGGTTTCCGCGGAACACAGTGTGGGAAACGCTGATTTAAACGTATACCTTCTTCCGATAGTGCAATTGCTTTGCATTTCGGGTTTTATACTTTTATAATATAAGCTTACTGATACTAGATTCGAGCAATAAAATATGCAGGACACCATTGACTAGATAAGAAGAATTCCCTGAAATACATAGACATATAGAATTTTATAGATTATAAGATCGAAGATAAATGCACGAACAACTTTAGACCCGCAATCGTCATCGTCATAGTCGTCGCCATCGCTTCGTGACGCAATCAGTTACGCGGCTATGAATGGCAATTAACGAATGAGAATTCTACAGATGAATAATCTCCACCAATCTATCTTTTGTCATATATCCTCGTTTGTCTCCTAGGTAACATATGTATGGTATCGTTTGTTCCTATATATGACTATATGACATTTGTTTCCATATGGTAACATTTGTTCTGCATGTATGTTAACGTTTGTTCCTATATGGTAACGTTTGTTCCTATATGATAACGTTTGTTCTTATATGGCAACGCTTGTTCCTATATGGTAACGTTTGTTCTTATATGATAACGTTTGTTCCTATAGGTTAACGTTTGTTCTTATATGGTAACGTTTGTTTCTATATGATAACGTTTGTTCCTATATGGTAACGTTTGTTCTTATATGGTAACGCTTGTTCCTATATGGTAACGTTTGTTCTTATATGGTAACGTTTGTTCTTATATGGTAACGTTTGTTCTTATATGGTAACGTTTGTTCCTATATGATAACGTTTGACGTTTGTTCCTATATGGCAACGCTCAGGGCGTGGTGTCAACTGGGCAGTTAGTGTCAACCAGACAGTATGATGCACACCAGGACATGGTGCCCTCTCGGGTCTAGGGCGAACGCCGAGCGACACCCTGAATGCCTCATTATCCAGGCGAAGACCACACTGTACGAGATATAAAGGCAAGGTCAAGAGCCAGTCTCCGTAATTCGGTGGTGACACTGATACTAGTCTAGCCAAGTTAAGTGGGTCAATGAACGATGTCCAGATATTAGTCTTGTCCCGTTCGACCAATGGTCATTCCCAGACACTGCTTTGTAAGTGCTGGGTCGACACCATGGACCGGCAGTCTCGAACTCCCAGCCACCCAAATCTGGCTCCAGTATTTATCCCGGCGTCCCCATCCAGTTGCCCTTTCCATTATGGAGGACCAGAGTGACTTAGTTGATCGCATTGGGTGCTGGTGATGCTAGAATAATTCATGCAGAAAAGGAAGAAGCCAGCATCGACACTCTTATAATCCCCAGACCGCCATCTATGATTGGAAGAGTGATCTACTTTCATTGAACTTCGTCAAAACTTTGATTAAGTAATGGATCAAGTCCGCGCCGCATCTGATTTTTCATTTTCTTTGGTGGGGGATTGTTCCAGTAGACGGTCCTGAGAGGTGCTGGAGCACCCCTTGACCAAAAAGTTGACCCACACAATTTATCCAAATCCGATGAGCTTTTCTTTTTTAAGGGGGTAGGGGTGATATCAGTACTCTGCTTCACGCACTAACAGCACCCCCTGAGAAAATGTTCTGGTTGCCCCCCGGAGAACTCAGCACAAATAGGCCTTTGTCAGTTTGGCCACTCCAGAGCATGCGTGACCGCAACTAAGTCATTGCAGTTTATGCCAGAAGACCCGAAAATGTTCTGATAGTATATATCAGAGTGGTTTGTACATTGTCCACTACCTTCCCGGGCTTCTCCTTGAATAGTTGAGCCCCTTTGTTGATTTTGAGCATGATATTATAGCGCATATAAGTTCTTTAGGCCTGGAGTGATAATTAAAAATTTCACCGTTGTATAGTGTAATCCCTTTCAGGGCCGTATATATAGGCACTGGCAGCCAACCAGAATCGGGGTTCATTTTTAGTGAAAGTGGACTTTCCAACATGGATAATGTGACCTTCAATTTAAATTCAGGCAAATTCCTTGAGCGAACCTTCCTTCCAAGTAGGCCTATGGGAGGGGATTCGTTCATATCTTTCGCACCCCGTTGCCTACGGGCCTGCCTTTGTTAAGCGAACTGGTCAGAAACTGAAAATTTAGAAATATCACATGAACGGGATTTACGAAACAGATTCCCCTGCAGGCGACTCGTTGTCGGTTCTCTTAACATATAGGAACTGGTTTCAGGACCTTTCGAGAGACCACACAGGAAGCCCTTTTCGGTCGAACAGTTTAGCATCTTAGGCGCAGGAATGCACAGGGTGGCAAAGGGTCTACTTTGATCGGTCTCCGGTGTACAGCAGAATGCTAACGGTGCTTCAACAACCATTCAATCACACAGCAGCGATTCAACTACTGTATACGCAGACTTAGCAGAGCAAACACACATATGTATATATATATATACATATATGCAGCCATTTACATTAATAGGTATACATATCTGTATATAGACTACATGTTCTTTAAAATACTGAATGAACACAGACTCGTTTTCTCGACTTCTCAGAATCGCAACGAAAGAAGTTCAACAATAGAACAAAATGACAAATAGACTAAATTCTTTAAATTAATTCTACTCAACTCCATTCAACTCTATTTTACCCTGAAGTTGCTTGCTTAATCTGTCTGGCTGTCTCTGTGTGCCTCGCTGCGTGTCTCTGTCAACCTGCTCGAATTGTTTAAATCAGCCTGACTACTTGCCCAACTGCCTGCCTCTGCCTACCCGACAATAATAATTAACGAAGAAATGACGGAACAACGACTTTTCGTCCGTCTGACTGACTAAAAGACTGAATTAATTAACGAATTAATTGGACATTCACTCGTTCACTGATGACTGAGTTGGTTTGCTCTGCAGTCTAGTTCAAACCCAACCAGTCCTTTAAGGAATTGCTGGCGACCAGTAATTACATATTTCTAGGTCGACATAGGGGATTCGTGATCCTCAAGGGACAGAAAGGGCATCGTTGAGCCTATAATGTCATCGTCCGCAGAGGAAATGCCCCGATAAAGACCACGACTGAAGTGGCTGTGAAATTCACGGGTCGACGGTGTCCGAGGACCACCGAGTGTAAATAGCATTAGTCCCATTTCCACGTCTCGTCTGGTCATTCTCAGCGGCGGCCATTCCAACAGCCGAGCATAAGAAGGTGCCCCTCCTTGTCGACGTTTCCCACGAGACCGCAGTGCCCGCTTTAGCCTTCCTCCCCTTCTCCTCTTTCTTCTCCTTCTTCTCTGTCTTCTCCTCCGCTTTCCCCTCCTTCTCCTACTCCTCCTCCTCTTTCTCTTTCTCCTCCTTCTTTTTCTCCTACTCCTGCTCTTTTTTTCTCATCCTCCTCTTCCTCCTCTTCCCCTTTCTCTTCTTCCTCTGCCTCCTTTCCTCGTCTTTCTCTTTCTCCCCTTCCTAAGCTTCCGAGCGATCTTCTTCCCCTCCTCCTCTTCCTCCAAACTCCTCCTCTCCTCCTCCTCCACTTTGTCCTCCTCCTCTTCTTCCTCTTTATCCTCCTCCTCTTCCTCCTTCTCTTCCTAAATTTTCTCCTCTTCCTCTACTCCTCCTTCTTACTCTTGCTCCTCTTGCTCCTCTCCTCCTCTCCTTCCTCCGTTTCCTGTCATCCTCTCCTTCTACTCCTCCTCTTTCTTCGCTTTCTCCTCCTCCTCCTCCTCCTCGTCTTCCTCCTCCTCCTCCTCCTTTCCTGCTTCTCCTCGCCCGACTCGTTGACCCTCGTTGGCAAGGGTCTCCGCCTCGGTTCA
Organism: Bimastos eiseni; assembly: GCA_959347315.1. Lineage (NCBI taxonomy): Eukaryota > Metazoa > Annelida > Clitellata > Crassiclitellata > Lumbricidae > Bimastos > Bimastos eiseni. The sequence goes on from CAUFVP010000018.1 coordinate 10,060, forward strand.
AAGAAATCATATCTCGACTTCTCACTTAATTGTTTAACCAGATCCCCGAACTGCCCTGCGCACCCCCTCCCCGCCTCATATCATCTAGCGCCGAAGCCCTGGCGTCATTATCCCGGCCCTACTCTGCATACAACGACGGGGCCGCTACTGCTGCTGTAGAGGGACTGCCTCCGTGGATAGATGGACGAACGGAAGACTCGACTGCACTTCGGGGAACCGCGTGGAGCAGCAACCCGACTGATCTTCACAGGGTATTCGATATCCCTTAGACCCGCGAAGGAGACGACGGAAGAGCGATCCCCTCCTCCGTTCAGCCGCGCCGTTCCTATAGCCTCCCCCGCGCTATTAGTTCGGCGGCTGATCCGTTAAATGCCCCGTAGCTAATTGCGCGACATTAATGTCGTCTTTGATCGGGCGTTAGATTAGATAATCGGGCAGAGGGAGGCATTAAGTCAGCCCTCAAATCGTTCCGGATTGCCGGCCGATCTTCCACCCACCCACCCTCCGCCCCACACCGAACCCAAGGAAAACACGCACTTGTTGACATAAACCACATGGCAAATGCATCTGCTTTTACAGAAACCTTCGTGGAGGGAGGAAGGGGCGAAGAGATGGGGAGGAGAGGGTAGGGGGGGTTGGCGAGGAGCAACAGTGGCAGAGGCTCCACAGAGAGCAGCTACGCTACTCATCGCATTCGCCCGGTCTTATAACGCTGGCAGCCGCGCAGCCATTCTAGAATTTCCTTATATTCTATCCGAAGCTAATAAGTGCGTGTGCGGACGATGCGAGCTTGATATCACGCATTCGTGCCAATGGATACATGATATTTACCAACATCTAAATATATATATACATTTATATAAATGTATATGAAAAGTATATATATATGTATTATATGTATATATATATATTTAAGTTTCTATGTATGTATTTCGCTATATGCATATGAATATATGCGGCGCAGGAGGCATAGTGGCACATATATTGGCCAACGTCGATTAGCCGACTATGTTATATCGAGTGACGGAATATCAGACAAGGTAGAGAATCCTTCTTTATTTGCCGATTAGACTGCAGCTCTTTCTGTCTCTGTCTGTCTGTCTGTCTGTCTGTCTGTCTCCCTCCCACTCTCTCTCTCTCTGTCGTTGTCTCTCTTTTTCTCTCTCTCCCTCTGTCTCTCTCCCTCCCTCTCTCTGGCTGTCTGTCGGTTTCTCTCTCGCTCTCTTTCTCTTTCTCTCTCTCTCTTGTCTCTCTCTCTCTCCCTCACCCTACCTCTGTCTTTCTGTCTATCTGTCTGTCTGTCTGTCTGTCTGTCTGTCTCTCTCTCTCTCTCTCTCTCACTCTCACTCTCACTCTCACTCTCACTCTGCATGCACGTGACCATTCTTTGCGCCTTTCTAGTTTCTAATGATCTGAGCGAACAGATTAAATTTGATCTGATCTCTATCTCGTGTTTATGATCCATCATCCATCACGATCTAGTCCGAATAACTGCAGTTCTATGCCCTTGGTCAGTATTATAACAGTATACAGGTGAGATATCTGTCACCTCATCACTGACCTTCCTTCAGCATAGATGTATGCGTTTATGGCTGTATTCGCACGTAACTATATATATATATATATATATAATGATGATTTAATGATGCTGATGACACGATATATATATATACACACATAGGCACGCGTGATGTATATATTCGTATATATGTTCAGATATATATGCATGTATACAAATATATATGTGTTAATTAACATATGAATTCTCACTCATTAACTAAACTATATTATCAATATTTAAATACTTTGTTTAAAAAGGTATACCCCCAATAATGCATATATGAATAGACTTATGTATATATATATATATATATATATATATATATATATGTTTGTATGGATGAAACAAATATTTTGCATAGTCACGGGCACACATGTATATATGTAATATATATGTATGTATGTATGTATGCCAATATATGTAGATAATTACATGTATTCGTAGTACTTTCCGGAATGTTTTAAAAAAAATTATGTCCATAGACGTAAAAATCGAACTGTTTATAGGATTTCTCTTCATTCAATGCTCCTCAATAAACGCCTGAAGGCAGATAACAATATTATGTGCCATGGACTCATTTCGTCTGAATTTGATTGGGTTTAATAAGATCTGGTGCATGCATCATGATATACATGATTCGTGGAATAGATTGTCATGATTATATACAGCGCGTTTGCGAGACACTTTAGGTGCGCTAAATTAAACGTCTGACGGTTAAGGCACACACACACACTATATATATATATGTATATATATATATATATATAAGTGCTTCTATTGACAGATGCCTTCAACAGATTGATTCTTTATCGGTGACTAAATTTCAAACCGAGGCGGGTCAACAATGGCTGAAATTATAACAGTAGTGACGAGACTGAGAGCCTCCATGTACTATATGTAGTCCATATGTAGGAGGCGAGATCGATGCACGGTATACAATACCCCCGTAAAGGGAAAACTCAGCTTTCACTGTCAAGGTGCATGGCCACTCTAAGATGAAACAGTTGTTCAGATGGGCGCCATGCGTGGCTGCCATACAGTAAAATTTGACTCCCGTTAAGCTTGTAATCCTCTCAATTAAACAATCAATGTGACCTTACTTTGGCTCCCATTCAAGATATCTACTCAAACGCGATCCCAGTCTGCAGACTATACGGCTGAACATAACGGATTTCAAAGAAGATTGCTGTTCGCCCTATATACTACTGATACATGTAATCGTAATGCGATTTGTGAGTTGGAATTTATAAGCACGAATATTATGGTGCTGATTATGACGAAAATGATGGTGCTGGTGCTGCTGATGATGAAGAGAACGAAGGAGGTGGAAAAGAGCGCATGAAGAGTCCGTTTGTGCATCCGTTAAGGGGCGTCCAGATAGGGGGGAGGCTCCGTAGGTAAATTCCTCCAATTTCATGTAGGGGGGTATTTTTAGCCTTAAGGAGGAATTTCTTGCCTTCCTAACACTTGGGACAGGGAGGTTTGACTCCATCGCTCATGGGGTTGGGGGGTGGGTGGGTGAGGGTTGACTCCTCTGCGTCCGTTGAGTTGCTTCTGAATTCTCTGCTGACAATCTGTTTGGTCTTGCAATCCGTCGCCTTCTTAACTTGGCGCCACTTTACTTGAAAGCAGAAGCGGTCTGTTCTGTATCTTATGCGAACCTTGAATGACGCAACCTTATCAGAGAAAAGGACTTAATTCTCTGAGTTGCATCAGCATCATCATTGTCGTCATAATCATCATCTTAACTTATCATCCTAATTATTTTCATCACCATCATCATCATCACTTATCATCGGGATTATCATTTATCATCATAATTATCATCATCATTTTATCATCGTTATCAGCATCAGTTGCAATACCTTCATCACCATCATTTAATCATCATCATCATCGTCGTCATCATCGTCATCGTCGTCGTCATCATCATTATCATCATCATCATCTACAGGTGTGGCGTTTCTGTTTTTATCTCAGTATATCTTCAAGTGCACCTGCATCATTTTCATCTTCATCACCCCTTAGATACTGTCTGTCGCTTCTCAGCTGCTTTGTCACGTCTATCGTCTTCCTCTGTGTTAGTCTTTCTATTTTGCTGTCCGTCCTCCTGTCTATCTGCTTGTTCATCTGTCTGTCCGTCTGTCTGTCTAACTGTCTATTTATCTGTCTGTCTGTCTGTCTGTCTGTTTGTCTGTCTGTCTGTCTGTCTGTCTGTCTGTCTGTCTGTCTGTCTGTCTGTCTGTCTGTCTGTCTGTCTGTCTGTCTGTATGTGTTTCTGTCTGTCCGTCCGTTCGCCTGTCTGTCTCAATCTAGGCGATTAGTAAATCCTAAGGAATTTTGACAGGTGGACCATGTGAGGAGCTAGCTCCCCGCTCGTGCCCCATCCCCATTTCCCGTCGTCGACCGAGGAGCGAAGAGAAACGGGCGAAGGGGGAATGACGGGGTGAGAAAGATCGGGGCGAATGTGGCGGAGGGCAAGACGAACGTGGCGACCGGAGGGTGGGGGATAGCGAGATGTGTCACTGGGGTGATTAATGATGTCTAAATGAATTGCAGGTCAATGGAGAGGGTGACAAGACAGCAGCCGACGGCGCACTGACAAACTACAACCAGCGATAAATATTCTCAACGGCCCTCCTAAAATTCCTTCTCATTCTCCTCTTCTCCTCCTCCTATTCCTTCTTCTTCCTCCTCTACCTCCTACTCCTCTCCTCCTACTCCTCCTCCTCCTCCTCCTATTCCTTCTTCTTCCTCCTCCTCCTACTCCTCCTCCTATTCCTTCTTCCTCCTCCTCCTCCTCCTCCTCCTCCTATTCCTTCTTCTTCCTCCTCCTCCTCCTCCTACTCCTCCTCCTCCTATTCCTTCTTCTTCCTCCTCTACCTCCTCCTCCTCCTCCTCCTGTTCGCCGGGGTCGACAATCGTTCTGATGCGAACCATTTGGCGATCTATGGCCTCTATCTGTCTTTGTCTGTCCGATTCTCTGTCTATGTCTCTCTTTCTCTGCCTCTGTCTCTCTGTTGTCTGTGTCTCTGTTTCTGTCTCTCTTTCTTTTCAATGCTATCTCTTACAATATTATACCCATGCTATAGGCTGAGCGAATGTAGGGGAGAAACAAATGAGGAGGAGGAGGAGGAGAAGGAGGAGGAGGAGGAGAAGGAGGAGGAGGAGGAGGAGGAGGAGAAGGAGGAGAAGGAGGAGGAGGAGAAGGAGGAGAAGGAGGAGGAGGAGAAGGAGGAGGAGGAGGAAAGAGTATCTGGACGAAAACGAGGAGAGATAATGGCAAAACATGAGGAAGAGGAGAAGGAGGACGATGAATGGAAAGATGACGGGTGGATATATCGGAGAGAATGGATGAAAAGATTAGGCACGTGGAGACTGGAGAACAAAAGGTGAACTATGAACGATAAAAAGGGGAGAAAGCAGAATGAATGTGGAAGCAAGAAGAGAAAGAAGGAGGAGATGACGAGGAAGAGGAGTGGGAATCGGTGGGATATCTGAATCGGAGGCCAGTCTTCTGTTGGCGTTTACTGCGTTGCTCCAATTGGTCTGCGCCCTAAGGTTGAGTGGTCTTTCTCGACCGAATGTCGACACCCTGGCGGACGCCTTTTGAGTGCTGAGGAGGTGGAAGGAGGACGAGGAGGAGCAAGCGGAGAAGAAAGAGGAGGAGAAAGCGGAGAAGAAAGAGGAGGAGAAGGCGGAGAAGAAAGAGAAGGAGAAAGCGGAGAAGAAAGAGGAGGAGAAAGAGGAGGAGAAAGAGGAGATGGATTAGGAGGGGGAGAAGAACTGGAGGGAAGATGATTAGGTGGAGGAGGAAAACTAGAGGGAGAGGAAGTGGAAAGATGATGATGACGACGACGACGATGATAATGATGAAAAGGATGAAAATTATGAAAATTATGAAAAGGGTGAAATGAATTAGAAGGAGGAAAAGGAGAGCTGGAAGGAGGGAGACTATTGTAGGAGAAGGTGGAAGAGAAAATGAATCGACACGAAGGAGGAGAAGGTGGAATAGGATGTGGAGGAGACCTGCAAGGAGGAAGACCGTGGGAGGAGAAGATGAAGGAGGTGGAGGGCTATAAGCGAAAGAGGAAGAGGAGAACAAGGAGGAAAGAAAGAAATATGAGAGGGAAGACTATATATTATAAGGGGAGGAGAAAGACGAGGCATGTGTACAAAAGAGAGGAGGATGGACTACAAGGAGAAGGAGGAGAAAGGAGGATCAGAGAAGAAACAGAGGATCAGACAGGAGGACCAGGCGCAGTGATTCGTATGAAGAGGATTTACGGACATACATGTAGGAGAATGAGGAGGAAGTAGAGGATAAGACGGAGGAGGAAACGGAGAGGGCGTACAGGAGAAGAAATAGAAGGAAGAAGGCGGCGGAGAACTGGTCGGACGAATGAGAGAGACGCGTCTTATGGTCGGCCTTTGAATCCTTCATTTGCAGATGGCGAAAGTGTGAATTATTCTGGCAGAGATTAATGGATCGGATCCTGAAGGTGATGACAAACGAGAACCATTCGAGAACTGGCAGCAGAGCAGCAGCGGATGCGGTCTGACATGCAGGGCCAAGATTTACAAGATGACATACATGAATATATATATATATATATGTATATATATACAATAATATATACAATACATGCATACATAATTATATACATATACAGCCGTGCATATACTCATTGTTGTTTACTTTTTTAACGACAACGTTCCATATCGAAGATGATTTGGTGTCATCCTCCTCCCGTCTCCAGGCTTGGGACTGGCACTGTCAAAGTCCAAACAGTGTCGGAGTTACATATGCATGTACATATAATATATATATATATAATATATATATATAGTCCGTGCACCGCTACCGTGACTATGTGCACTTTAGACGGAGGCTGGATGCACGGCATATTAACGACTGCAAGGGAGTAAGTTTGATTGGACGGTAACGATTCAATTACACGAATCTTATCTATTCACAAACCAGATGGAAGGCCACTGCTACGTACACATTATACATACATCATATATATATTACATATTATGTCGTTTCCTATGGGCCCTATATAAAAAAGGGGAACATCTCCCCCATATTTGAACTGTGGACGACACACGAGATGACGTTTATTTCGATTACTTGAAATAACATAATTTGTTTGGTTGTTATTATTATAAGGACAGAAGAGACAAAATGTTAGAGGTGCTTGTAGAATACCGTGACTGCACA
>CAUFVP010000019.1:0-12500 GCA_959347315.1 Bimastos eiseni
AGGTGTATTTACATGTGTGCTGGTATGTGTGTGTAGGTGAATGCGAGGCTTTGTGTGTGAAGGTCAATGTGTGTGTGTGTGTGTGTGCGCGTGTGTTTGTGAGCGTGTTGGTTCCTTTGAAGACGAATCAAAGGCCTTTGCTTAGCTGGAGGCGCGGAAGAAGGAAATTGGTTGACAGGCGGAAAGGGTTTCAAAGGCGCTTCTTCGTGGGTGGTCCCGTTCGGCGCGGAACAGAGAGGGCGAATCAATTTTTCGGCAACATCAAAGAAACTTCGGGTGACGACGAATTATTATCGGATCAGACTTATTGCTCAAAGGTTCAATAGTTGGCGCCCACAGGAGCGTTCCTCTGGAATATGAGCCCCTTCTGACTCAGATGAACGAATGTTATTCTTGCAGACACAAAGAACGACCGGGAAATGAAAATTAGGAAGTGAAGCCAGGAGAAATAGGAAGAGCAAAAAGAAACGATGTAATAGTAGTAATAAATACTGACAGGGGAAGTAGTTGTAGCAGTGGTTGTAGTGGTAATACTTCGTCGTCATCGCCAATCGTCATCTTCATAGTCATAATCGTCATCAAACAAATATTAGTCCTCTTAGCTGCGGGATGTGTTCGTATGCATGCGTGCATATATGTGTGTCCATGTGCGTGTATGCGTGCGTATATGTGTGTTTGTATGTATGCGTGCGTGCTCATTTGTCCTCATTCTATCGTTTCCTGACGGTGAATCGATAGCTCGTAGTGGAAGTAGTTGTTATGGAAATAATAATAGTTGTGTGCGCGCGCTCACGGGCCGTGAAGCCAGCGCCGCACACAATAACTTAGTGTGCGCAAACATTATTTTATGATCCTACGTAAGGAGAGTGCGGACTACTCTACTCCAGAAACTTTGGTTCCTTGCCTGATACGTCCTCTTTTTAATCTTTAAACGGGAGACTTTTCTTCGGTTATTATCAGAACCAAATCACCATAGAACTTTAGATGTGATCTTAATTTAACTATCATCGCATTCAGCTCGGACCTGCGAACAAAAGTGTCAACCGTTAAAACGATGTTGAAACTAACAAATCTTGTAAGCACCATCTCCAAGAAAATGAGGGAATAGTAGCAATAGTTGTAGATATACAATACAATGCAATACTATACAAAAACAGTTAGGTCAGAAGAGCTCACACGCCTAGACGGTGCAACTCCATTTATAACTCAGATACGCAGTGCAATTATTGCGCGCGAAGAATTTGCTCAAGGTCACTACACAGTGACTCCTTGGACGAGGATCGAAACAGCACTATTCAGAGGCACAACTATGAAATGATTAATAATATTGATAAAAACAGTAATAATAGCAATAATAACAATATTAATGATATTAATAATAATATTGAAAAAGACAGTAATATTAACAATATTAATATTAGTAGGAATAATAATAATAATAATAATAATAATAGGAATAATAATAATAATAATAATAATATTAGTAGGAATAATAATAATATTAATATTAGTAGGAATAATAATAATAATATTAATATTTATATTTTTATTAATATTATTATTAATATTATTATTAATATTATTATCAAAATTATTATTATTATAATAATAATTATTATTATTAATATTATTATTATTATTATTATTAATATTATTATTATTAATATTATTATTATTATTATTAATTAATAATAATAATAAAAATAATAATAATAACAATAATCTCAGTTGTTCTTCAGCGTGGGAACGCAGCCTGCCTCTTCGGGACATTGCCAACACTCACTTAGCTCATCATGGGCGATAATAGCATAATGTGAAACATATATAATAGTAATAATAATAATAATAATTATAATTATAATAATAATAATATTAATAATAATAATAATAATAACAGTAATAACAATAATAACAATAATAACAATAATAATAATAATAATAATAATAAAAATTATAATAATAACAATAATAATAATAATAATAATAAAAATCGTAACAATAATAATATTAGCAATAATAGCAATGATAATATTAGTAATAATAATAATAATAGTGGTAATAATAATGATAAGCAATAATAGCAAAAACAGCGTCACATATCTAAGATGGAGAGCCTCATGATGAAATGTGGGACAATATGTGTCCTTGTGTGACATCGATGGCGTGCATTCTTTGTCGCTAGGTGTCGCTGACTGACAGGAAGGTCGTCAACTGCATCGGCAGGAGGATGACTTCCGGTCGGGCGCTATATGAATGCGGTGGCTTTAGATTTTTTCTGATGACCACGGAATGCATCTTAAGCTCACAGACAGACGGACGAACAGACGCACATAATATTTTAATGACGAACACGTAACAACAACTACAAGTATAATAATAATAATGATAATAATGATTATAATAATTATAATAATAATAAGAACAATAATAATGACAATAATAATAAAAATATTAGTAATAATTATAATAATAGTAATAATAATAATAATAATAATAATAATAATAATAATAAATATGATAATAATAGCTTTTATTAATATTATTAATAATAAATTAATAATAATAATTACCACCTTTAAAAAGGAATGACCATAATAATAATAGCAATAAAAATAATTATATTCATTAATAACAATAATTGCATAATAATTACTGTGTACTTCAATATATACAAAGTAAGAAACAAGAAGTGTCAGGTAGACAGACAGACAGGCTGGCAAATTTTTAGTGATGATTTGAAGGCTCTTAAATCCATTTTATCCCAATCTAAATTTTCAAGGAGAACGTTTACCTGAGCATAGCTCCTTCTGGAATAGTCTTTCACGATCTTAGCTGCGCATAAACTAACACGACCTTATAAAACAACAACATAATGAAAGCAACGAAATAAACTAAATGTATTTGCCTTACAATACATAGCGAGTATATATCACTCTATCAATCTACCTGTCCATATATAATGACGAATTTGCATGACCTTCTTCAAGACAATCCCGTATCATAACACAAACGCAATAAATAGATAATGGTACACGTTATTGCGACAGACTGTCCAGAAAACCCACACGTTTAATATACCGATATTATGCAGATAGCCCATGGCACGCATACATAATTAATATATATATATATATATATACATATTTGTATTAGTAATATGTGTACTACAAAATGTAGGGATTGACACAGAAGTTCGTTCGCCGTTTTCAACTGTCTCTCGAACGCAGCTTCGCGTATTGCTCGAGAACGTTTGTAATGTAGGACTGCAAGTTTAGTCTGGTATCATTTGGCACAAGATGAAGGCGTATGCGACCCCTGGCCGTCATCCCATCCCCTATCATCACTGAAGAGCTAAACTTCAATTGTGAAGCAGACGGAACGTTCTCCTACGGCGAACCCCAAACTGTAGCGTTTTGTACATTCAGTACAGAAAACACCTTGAATGGCGACTCATCGGTAAAGAAGACGTTTGGCAGAGTTCAGTGTTTATGCTCCTATTTTACCCAATTAGGCGAAGTGAATTTGATGGTTACGCCACATTCAGGCACTAGCCAGAAATACACCTCTTGCGCCTCAGTGTACACTGTCACGTCATTTAATGCATGTTCAACTTCCAATTTTCAGGGTTATTTAACATTTTAGTCATGTATACTCTGGAAAATATTAAAGAGATCCGAATAATTTTGACCGAGTTTTTTAAGTTTGAAAACGGTGAACGCACTTTGTGATGTCCTATATATTTATTTATTTATATATATTTATTTATTTATTTATTTATATATTTATTTATATATTTTCTATTTCCTTTACATTTCACTGTGAATTTACTTGTGTTTTTGATGTAATTTGCTGCGGTTTACCAGCCTGTATAAAAACGAAAATAATAATAATAATAATAATCATAATGATAATAATAATAAAAATAATACTGTGTATGTAAACGCATTATATTATAGTGAATTTATATATCCGATGATATAGTGCTGGCGTGTATTTAGTCACTTAGTCTTTTAGTCATTTAGTCTTTAGTCTTTTAGTCATTTAGTCTTCTTTATTCTGTTGAGTTGCCCATGGGCTTCCGAAGTAATTACGCATCCGCGCACTGAATAAGAACGTGAGTTGACGCAGCGACTCGCACGATCCGGGTCCTAACTATACGCTTGGTCTATTCATTAGGCCGTTATAGGCGTGTGAAGGGGCGCTGGGTACCTTATGGGCCGCTAGGCATCTCATGGACCGCGGAATTTTCTGCAGTTGCGTCTTGTTGAGACGTGCAGAGCGTTGCTCCTTGATCGGCATTGATGGATCGCAGACGATTGACTATAAGTAATAAGCTGCGCCTGATCAACTCCAGCCTAATCTTCAATGCCAATTTTAACACAACGCCATCACGTAATGTCATTGTTTCTACATAATTATAATTAGCTCGTAATCATACACATACAAAAATATATTCGTAAGTATAATTACATGAAGTGTATAATTGTATATTATATATATACATGTATATAAAAATATATATACATGTATATATATACATGTATATATATATACATGTATGTGTGCTTGTGTGTGCGCGTGTTTGTGTCTGTGTGCGTGCGTGATGTGTGACGATGATACGGTGACGCATTTACGATGATTATATTCAAAATGATACGATGATAATGATTGTGCTGATGATGCCAATGAATACATCTACGACAATGATGATGACGACGACAACGAAAACGACGACGACGACGATGATGATTATGATGACAACGACGACTACGACGATGACGATGACGACACGATCATGGTGGTGATGATAATTATGATAATGACGATGATAGTAAGTGATGATGCTTCAGCTGCTGGTGATATCTTCTCTGGCTCAGCTAGCAGAAGTAAATCCTTAACAAAATAAGACGTGACTCCACACATTCGTATCCCCATTACTTTGTCCTATCCCATTTTACCCCCAACCTGTGGATAACATCACACGCACATCCTTACATCGTGACGCAATAAAAAGCGAACCGGTGACGTCCGTAATTACAGCTCACAAGCGGAAACGCTTAATTAATTCGTGTCAATTTCCGGGTTCAGGCTACTCTTCAATCAGTTGCACCAGTCGAACGAGTCGTATAATCCGATCTCTCTTAATTATCATCAGCTGCCGACGTTTCTTGTGCTCGATCCTCTCTCACCGGATGCCTAATCTCTTCTCTCCTTTCACCTGCTTTAGCGCCGACGCGTGTCACTTTCTGTCCATTTCGCGTCGTAGTGAAGGGTTCTCGTGGGGTAGTGGTTAGCGTGACGGAGCGTTGAGAGAGAGGCAGCGGGTTCATATCCCGGGAGAAGGTCCAAAATGTCTGAACCAAGTGTAGGCCTATATTTAAATATATGAATATACAGGCAATATCTGAAACCAGAGATTTCTTAAAATGCCTTGGCAACTTGTAAAGCCTTAGCCCTATGCTGAATTTATAGCCATAACCCTACACTAGCCCTAACCCTAACCCTGACCCTAATCCTAGTCATAACCCTAACCCTACAGCCCTAGATAGGAAATTTTGCCAATTGCCTAAAATGCCTGGTTTTACACATTGCGTGTGATATATATATATATTATATATATATAATATTATATGCAATACGCAGAGGTAGAAGTAATTATTGCATCGCTCTGAGATCAAAGCTAGAGGCGGCACAACGTTGCATTAGAACGTAATGAGTATACAACCAATTAGTTTTTTTAATTTTCCTCCTTGTATCAACCAAAAAAATTTTAACTAAGAATCCTCAATATAAGTAAGTAACTAATATTATTCTAAGCGTCCTTGAATAATAATTTGAGTGACATTACTAAAAATCTGACTCTAGGTGTTATCGATCGATTTCTTGCTCGCTGTATAGTGATACAATAATAGTTTCCACCATTGTAAATACACATTCATGTATAAAATATATAAGTGCATATATATATATAATATTCATATAAATATATATAATATATGTGTATTGTGATATATATAAATACATTGAATTTTTGCTCTATATTTACAACTATATGAGCGTGACACTGGTCGTGAGTGTGAAACGACTAAATAAAGGGCGTGCAAAGTGCATCACAGACCGCGGCTGCTGTTCGCATGACTTTCCACAGCACTCTCTAAATGAATCAACCGTACGGACCCAAATGCGACTGCACGCACTAACATGCCATGAATCCTGAATCTCATTACTACACCGACGTATATTTCATTATCCATCGTTTCATCATGTCGTCTATAAACCCAGGGGCCCCACCCTCGCTAGTACACCCCCCCTTCCGCTAGAGTATCCGGCCTGAGTAGATGTTACCCAGAAGGAGATTCTAGCTCTCTTGGGCGAGGCGTCGATTCTGCTTAAGTAGTGAAAACGGTCGTTGGCTGAAGGACTGAGGGATAGATTACCGAGGAAAATATCAGATGAGACGTTTGGTTATTATCTGCACGAGTTGGCTTGTTTGTCGATTCGCGCTGTCGGCGTTGTCGAGTGCCGTGCCCGCGACGGACAGATGTGCTTAGTTGCCTGGCAAATCCTCGACACAAACACTCAAGTCTCGCAGTCACTGCAGGGCAATAGTCACGAGAAGGAACTTTACGAGTGCGGCGATGAATCAGGACTGGCTATGTGGTGCTGAATGAGGACGGGACATGTTTGACGAAGAGAGAAGAACTTACTGCAACGCGTACAAAGTGGTACTTGTCCCGCTTCATGACTTGGAGAAGCATTGGCACCGAATTTCAATTTTGAGTACAGGGTAAAAAAAGTAACACATGCCTTTCGCGTCACAACGAGGCATAGTGCGCGAGATATGTATATAGTGCGTGCAAGCGGTAATTGCTACACAGTTGAACTGACAGGACTTAGTGGGTGCACGCTTCTTACTGGACTTAAGAAAACAATCCAGAAGTGATCATTATTTGTCCCTGACCTTGTGCTTGCGAGTCACGTTACCCTTGACTGTTGATTGTTTTATTGATAGGTATCTATAGTTCTATTATAGCACACTATAAGTACAATAAGTAATTATCATTACCTGTGACCATTAATAGTGCCAAAAGATACTGAGGCTAAACCACACTCTTGTCCTGGTACCTTCCAAAATAGGCTAAAGAAGCAAAAACCCTGTTGCCCTAGTGGAGTCGGCGACTATAATATGCTCGGAAACGTCGCCAAATTCTGCGCGATGGAGCCACTTTGTGTAGGATTTTCTCGACTTTTTCCCCTCCCTAGATTCTGGCCTTGCATCGGAATAGACATGAATGGCTTGATCGAATACGTCACGGGCAATTGGCTGGCTTACCTGAGGTAGCTCTAGTTGTCAGAAGCAGCGACATATCGAACCCTTACTATACGTTGAATTTTATATTAAGAACGTAGTTAGTTTTGAGCCATGTTTGTTTAGTGGACCTTCTTCTGTCATCTACTGCTCGTAGATGCTTCTCCAAGTCATGAAGCGGGACAAGTACCTCTTTGTACACGTTGCAATAAGTTCTTCTCTCTTCGTCAAACATGTACCGTTCTCATTCAACACCACATAACCAACCTCGTTATGTACTGGCCTCGTCGATAAGAAGAGAGGTTGAATTATCTTGAAGCACCTGCTGGTATAACAGATTGTGTAACTGTTACATCGATGTTACACTACCCGTGGGAAACTATGGAAGCTGGACTCTCCTTACGACCGTGGCATCAACGTTCCGTCTGCGTTCACCAATTGATATCTTTTATCACTAATAATAATTTGTCTTGTAACGCATGGTTACATTCGGCATCGAGGTAGATTTGGCAAATTATTGAATTAAATATTATTGGGAGTCGTTGATATTGATTTCACGTATTTGCTGGTCGTAGATTGAATAGACGCGCTGCACTGGGTGACCTCCTTGCACACACCCCCTCCCACCCTCCCCCAACCAGAACAAACACAGCGCTGCTGCACAGAAGCCTCGCTCTGGTCTTTCTGGCTTAATATATATGGCTTGAATTTCTTGGTTTTACGTAGTCCCAGAACCGTGCGTTTGAAAACCGGTTCTCCACAGTTTGACCGGGAGAGAGACAGACAGAAAGACAGGGGGAGAGAGACAGACAACGAGACTGACAGACAGAGATAGGGAGAAAGAGAACGAGAGAGAGAGGGAGGGAATGAGGGTAGCGGAGTGACAAACATTTAGCAGCTGAGGCAGATGGAATGGGAGGGAGAGAGAGAGAGTTCATACAGCAATTATATTGTTGAACGACATAATATTACTGTCATCTCTCTTAATGCCACACGCGAGTGGAAGATCGATTGCCTTTGCAGTCGAAGACAAAACGAATTCTTCACCAGAACATCTATAATCCTCTCCATTGGTGGCACGTGATCTGGCCACACCCTTCGCGCATGCGTCGGTTGATCGCCCCAAAATTAGTAATTGACGCCACTCGACGTCCGTAAAACGGATGTTACCGCAGAGCTCAGAAGACATATTGGCGCCCTAGTTTCGTTGAAGATCACCTAGGCGACGACCCACATTGTTGTCACGTAATTGGCTGAGATACGGCACCGTTGTAGCAATGCGGCAGTTTCGATTCGTTGGCCTAATTGGCGCTTGCACGCAATGGTCGCAAATTGACAAGAAAACAAAAGAGCGGATTTATCAATGAGAACAAGTCGTCTCGTGGTCACGATGATACCAGCAACCAGAGATTTATATAGCGCTGTTGCAGCGAAAATAGTGTTGCACAAGTTTTTTGTAAACAGAAATCATATCAGTAAGTCTTATCCATTTTAAGGGAGATACTGGTGTTCATGCAGTTCATGTGTCATGGTATCAATCAGTTGGTTTAATCTCTTTAATCTATTTGCTGGTTACCCTGCAAAATACACGGTATGCATGAGTGGAGAATAAACGGTTTTTTACTATACAAAGAGGTAGGTGTTGACTGGATTGATTTGAAATGTGTCCATTTTCTCCGTGGATGGAAACCCTGGTCGGTCTTCTAGGGGAGACTGTGTGAATCTGTGGACTGTATAATGGTCCATGAGTGGGCTCTGGGCTCAGTATCTATGGTCTGTGAATGGTCTGTGGTCTTGCGGCGTAAGTTCTAAGGTCCTTTCTAAAATGTTGGTTTTCCTTGACACCGTAGACGTCTCATGGTCTCCGCAGACGATCTCTTCTTCAGTGGCGCCCATGGTCTGGTGGCCTCTGTGATGCTCCTCTTGCAAGTAATTTTACCCTTAATTCACCGAGTACTATAATCGTGCTCATCATTATCATCATCGTCATCATCATCATCATCATCATCATCATCATCACATCTCTGCGCGTGTTCATCTGTAGGCGTGTCCAGATGTGTGAGTATCTGTGCGTCGTCGAGTCTGTCTACACCTGCAGATATGTCTCCGTATCTGCGTCTGTATGCCTCATCGCCTACGTAAGTATGTGTGCATGTATATGGCCATTTATATAGCGCCCTATTAGAACTCCACGAAGGCATTTCAGTGGCTGTGTGTATCTCCGCATACCCTTTGTACGTCTACGCGAATCCGTGTGTGTCTGTGTTTGTCCGCCTACGTTTTCGTCGTCATCGTCATCTTCGACAGGGCCCTTCGCTCGGGGCAGTTGGACCGGGTGGCACCTGCTGCCCCACCTCCGGCGCTCACAGCACCCGACCGAATGCCATTCGAAGGTGACGAGAATCGACAGAGTATGCGATGGAAGGCGATGCGGAACCTCTGCTGGAGGAAGGGGTAGAGAATGGGATTGATGGAGGAGTTGAGCCAGAGCAGCCAGAACACTACCTCGGATGCGGACTGTGGGATACAGAAGCTACAGACGGGGTTGACGAAAGCGCACACCTCGAAGGGAGCCCACGTCACAAGAAAGACTACTATAAGGATGGCTAAGGAACGGGCGCTCTTCTTGTCTCGCGAGAGGATGTTCTTTGCCTTGAGGGTGCTGTGGTTGTCGAGATCGTGCCCTGATGCGAGGAGACCCCGCGACCGGCGACGGATGTTCAGGTAGATGAGGATGTTGATGGTAGCGACGGTTACGAATGGAAGGACAAACTCGACCACTGAGCTGGCGATCAGGTAGGACACCCGGTCGTAGAACTCGGGCAGGCACTTCCCTTCTGGCACGGACGTTCGCCCGGTGAACTGCGCCCAGAAGAGCACCGTCGGGCCGTACCACAGCGTCCCGGCGATCCAAGGCACGGTCATGAACGCTACCGTCCGCTCCGTCGTCAGATGCTGGCGATACTCGATGGCCCTGGCAACGCTCCAGTACCTATCGAGGCTGATGAGGGCCATGTTCCAGGCGGAAGCGAGGGGCACGACGTAATCGAGGAAGGTGAAGACCAGGCAGCCGATCCGCGTCAGCTCCCAGCATCCCCGCAGCAGGTAGGGCATGTAGACGGCGATTAGGACTCCGACGATCAGGTCGGAGATGGCGAGGTTGAGGATAAAGTAGTTTCCGAACGAGCGGAGCTTTCGGTCCGTTGCGAAGGAGGCGATGACGAGAGCGTTGCCGGCGATGGTGACCAGAGATACGGCGCTGATGACGGTCCCTACGAGGAGCGTCGTCGAGACGGAGTAGTCGAGACCCTGGCAGAGGTAGTCGTCGCCGGAGGACGTTGGGGTCAGAGGGTCGCCGCGAAGGTCACACTGTGAGGATGGAACGCAGCTGACGTTGAGGCGGATCGATGTTTCCGGTCGCGTGTCGTTGCGGTTGCCGTGAGAGGCCGGAAGTACGGCCCATCCCGAGTCGGCGGACATGAGGCGGTGCGGTCTTGAGGCGGCGTTAACGCCCCGTGATGTTATGATTATACCCCTTAGGGTAATTCTCGCTCGTCGGATCTCCTCTGTGCCTCTGTTATGCTTGTAACATTGTAATCAGCAGCTGGAACATGGTATTGTAATTGCCAATTTATATTGCGTCACTTTAGTGCAGACACCCGTCCGATTTATAGCGAAGAGAGTCGTGTTCAGGCGCTTGCCGATAAGAGGCAAATAGAGGCCGCGGTGGAGCTCACGAGGCAGGTTCTTAGTGAGTACTTCTTTCCAGGGTTGTGAGCCTCTTTCACCGACCACAGCCGAACCCAGTAGTCGGCCGAGGTCGTCTGTAGCATCTCGGACCAATTGGTCTTTCCCGTCGGAGTCTCTCTCAATGCGTCGTCTGGTTAATCGTAGATTGAAATTCTTTCCTCTGGCGATCAGTAAACGATTTGTACTTCCGCTGAGTCTCTCTCTCTCTGTCTCTGCCTCTCTGTTTCTGTCTCTGCGTGTCTGTCTGTCTGTTTCTCTTTTTCTCTCTGTCTGTCTCTGTCTCGCCCTTCCTCTGTCTGTGTCTGTATGTATGTCTGTCTGTCTCTCTCTCTCTTCCTATGTTACTATCTCTGTCTGTGTCTATGTCTGTCTGTCTGTCTGTCTGTCTGTCTGTCTCTCTCTCTCTCTCTCAGCCTGTGTCTTTTGTCAGATGTTCTCCTCTCTCCGTCGGAAGATTATTGATCTCGACGAACGAGGGTCCACGAATGCGGTCGTTGACTTATACGACGTTAAGACATTATTCCTTGTTGCGCTCTGCAGAAAAAACGACAGCAGATTATGTTATGGCCTGTCAATCAATCACTGCAGCGTATATACGCACACACGCTAGCACACATACAGATACGCAGACAAATGCGAAAGTACCTACGCAAACAAACACGCGCCCGCACACGTAAACGGTTGCCTATCACCAAACGCAGTTTGGTTAGATCTGTTACAAAATTATAGGTATGGAGCGTACATCGCTTCTGCGATTTACATGAAATAAATTTCCTATTTTAAGTTTTTTGCAACATACACAGTTACTTACTGTCGTACACTAATACATGTATGCATACGTACATAGTTTTAGATGGGCATACTCCATTCAAAACTGATCTCATATCAAAGCAACACCGCTCATTTAAAGCTTTTTAAATTTTAGGTTTCTTTATTTTAACTTCACACAAGAAAATACCTTCATCGGTCTCTTCTATTCTATTATATTCTGTCTTTTCTATTCTATTCTATTTACGGATTTATAAAGCGCCTCTCACAGTACAACCTAATCAGAGGCGCTACCAGTGCGAAAGACCCCTAGAGAAAAGTTTGAAGAGAACGAGCAGAAACAGTTTTGTTACTAGATATGATTGCAGCACGAGTCACAGCAGGAAGGATGTTCCATAGCGAAGCGCCAACAGAGGAATAGGCACGATGCTGAGCTGTGGCAGTTCTTGACCGATGTAGGCCTGCTAGAAGGTCCCGAGATGAAATTCGCATTTGTTCATAGACTTGTAGCAGTTGACTGCCGCAATGTTGTGATTACGGTTACTACATAGCACATTATTCGACATGAAATAGTTTGCAGATTTTATTGATCGATAATGATTTCTATTAATTATTTGATCAATAATTATTTATAAATCGAGTTAAGAGAAGTTTAGTTTAGTTTAAACGAAGC
>CAUFVP010000020.1:0-27500 GCA_959347315.1 Bimastos eiseni
TGTATGTATGTATCTATGTATGTATGAATGTATGTATGTATGTATGTATGTATGTATGTATGTATGTATGTATGTATGTATGTATGAATGTATGTATGTATGTATGTATGTATCTATGTATGTATGAATGTATGTATGTATGAATGTATGTATGTATGTATGTATGTATGTATGTATGTATGTATGTATGTATGTATGTATGTATGTATGTATGTATGTATGAATGTATGTATGTATGTATGTATGAATGTATGTATGTATGTATGTATGTATGAATGTATGTATGTATGTATCTATGTATGTATGAATGTATGTATGTATGTATGTATGTATGTATGTATGTATGTATGTATGTATGTATGTATCTATGTATGTATGAATGTATGTATGTATGAATGTATGTATGTATGAATGTATGTATGTATGTATGTATCTGTATGTATGAATGTATGTATGTATGAATGTATGTATGTATGAATGTATGTATGTATGTATGTATGTATGAATGTATGTATGTATGTATGTATGTATGTATGTATGTATGTAATGTATGTATGTATGAATGTATGTATGTATGTATGTATGTATCTATGTATGTATGAATGTATGTATGTATGAATGTATGTATGTATGTATGTATGTATGTATGTATCTATGTATGTATGAATGTATGTATGTATGAATGTATGTATGTATGAATGTATGTATGTATGTATGTATGTATGTATGTATGTATGTATGTATGTATGTATGTATGTATGTATGTATGAATGTATGTATGTATGTATGTATGTATGAATGTATGTATGTATGAATGTATGTATGTATGTATGTATGTATGTATGAATGTATGTATGTATGTATGTATGTATGTATGTATGTATGTATGTATGTATGTATGTATGTATGTATGTATGTATGTATGTATGTATGTATGTATGAATGTATGTATGTATGAATGTATGTATGTATGTATGTATGTATGTATGTATGTATGTATGTATGTATGTATGTATGTATGAATGTATGTATGAATGTATGTATGTATGTATGTATGTATGTATGTATGTATGTATGTATGTATGTATGTATGTATGTATGAATGTATGTATGTATGTATGTATGTATGTATGTATGTATGTATGTATGTATGTATGTATGTATGTATGTATGTATGTATGTATGTATGTATGTATGTATGTATGTATGTATGTATGTATGTATGTATGTATGTATGTATGTATGTATGTATGAATGTATGTATGTATGAATGTATGTATGTATGTATGTATGTATGTATGTATGTATGTATGTATGTATCTATGTATGTATGTATGTATGTATGTATGAATGTATGTATGTATGAATGTATGTATGTATGTATGTATGTATGAATGTATGTATGTATGTATGTATGTATGTATGTATGTATGTATGTATGTATGTATGTATGTATGTATGTATGTATGTATGTATGTATGTATGTATGTATGTATGTATGTATGTATGTATGTATGTATGTATGTATGTATGTATGTATGAATGTATGTATGTATGAATGTATGTATGTATGTATGTATGTATGTATGTATGTATGTATGTATGTATGTATGTATGTATGTATGTATGTATGTATGTATGAATGTATGTATGTATGAATGTATGTATGAATGTATGTATGTATGTATGTATGTATCTATGTATGTATGAATGTATGTATGTATGA
Source organism: Bimastos eiseni (assembly GCA_959347315.1). Lineage (NCBI taxonomy): Eukaryota > Metazoa > Annelida > Clitellata > Crassiclitellata > Lumbricidae > Bimastos > Bimastos eiseni. The sequence continues at coordinate 1,727 of CAUFVP010000020.1, forward strand.
ATGTATGTATGTATGAATGTATGTATGTATGTATGTATGTATGAATGTATGTATGTATGTATCTATGTATGTATGAATGTATGTATGTATGTATGTATGTATGTATGTATGTATGTATGTATGTATGTATGTATCTATGTATGTATGAATGTATGTATGTATGTATGTATGTATGTATGAATGTATGTATGTATGTATGTATGTATCTATGTATGTATGAATGTATGTATGTATGAATGTATGTATGTATGTATGTATGTATGTATGTATGTATGAATGTATGTATGTATGAATGTATGTATGTATGTATGTATGTATGAATGTATGTATGTATGTATCTATGTATGTATGTATGTATGTATGAATGTATGTATGTATGAATGTATGTATGTATGATGTATGTATGAATGTATGTATCTATGTATGTATGTATGTATGTATGAATGTATGTATCTATGTATGTATGTATGTATGTATGTATGAATGTATGTATGTATGTATGTATGTATGTATGTATGTATGTATGTATGAATGTATGTATGTATGTATGTATGTATCTATGTATGTATGTATGTATGTATGAATGTATGTATGTATGAATGTATGTATGTATGTATGTATGTATGAATGTATGTATGTATGTATCTATGTATGTATGTATGTATGTATGAATGTATCTATGTATGTATGTATGTATGTATGTATGAATGTATGTATGTATGTATGTATGTATGAATGTATGTATGTATGAATGTATGTATGTATGAATGTATGTATGTATGAATGTATGTATCTATGTATGTATGTATGTATGTATGAATGTATGTATGTATGTATCTATGTATGTATGTATGTATGTATGTATGAATGTATGTATGTATGAATGTATGTATGTATGAATGTATGTATGTATGAATGTATGTATGTATGAATGTATGTATCTATGTATGTATGTATGTATGTATGAATGTATGTATGTATGAATGTATGTATGTATGAATGTATGTATCTATGTATGTATGTATGTATGTATGAATGTATGTATGAATGTATGTATGTATGAATATGTATGAATGTATGTATCTATGTATGTATGTATGTATGTATGAATGTATGTATGCTATGTATGTATGTATGTATGAATGTATGTATGTATGAATGTATGTATGTATGAATGTATGTATGTATGAATGTATGTATCTATGTATGTATGTATGTATGTATGAATGTATGTATGTATGTATGTATGTATGAATGTATGTATGTATGAATGTATGTATGTATGAATGTATGTATGTATGTATGTATGTATGTATGTATGAATGTATGTATGAATGTATGTATGTATGAATGTATGTATCTATGTATGTATGTATGTATGTATGAATGTATGTATGTATGTATGTATGTATGAATGTATGTATGTATGAATGTATGTATGTATGAATGTATGTATCTATGTATGTATGTATGTATGTATGAATGTATGTATGTATGAATGTATGTATGTATGATATGTATCTATGTATGTATGTATGTATGTATGAATGTATGTATGTATGAATGTATGTATGTATGAATGTATGTATGAATGTATGTATCTATGTATGTATGTATGTATGTATGAATGTATGTATCTATGTATGTATGTATGTATGAATGTATGTATGTATGAATGTATGTATGTATGAATGTATGTATGTATGAATGTATGTATCTATGTATGTATGTATGTATGTATGAATGTATGTATGTATGTATGTATGTATGAATGTATGTATGTATGAATGTATGTATGTATGAATGTATGTATCTATGTATGTATGTATGTATGTATGAATGTATGTATGTATGTATGTTGTATGTATGTATGAATGTATGTATGTATGAATGTATGTATGAATGTATGTATCTATGTATGTATGTATGTATGTATGAATGTATGTATCTATGTATGTATGTATGTATGAATGTATGTATGTATGAATGTATGTATGTATGTATGTATGTATGTATGTATGTATGAATGTATGTATGTATGTATGTATGTATGTATGTATGTATGTATGTATGTATGTATGTATGAATGTATGTATGTATGTATGTATGTATCTATGTATGTATGAATGTATGTATGTATGAATGTATGTATGTATGTATGTATGTATGTATGTATGTATGTATGTAAGTATGTATGTATGTATCTATGTATGTATGAATGTATGTATGTATGTATGTATGAATGTATGTATGTATGTATGTATGTATGTATGAATGTATGTATGTATGTATCTATGTATGTATGAATGTATGTATGTATGTATGTATGTATGTATGTATGTATGTATGTATGTATGTATGTATCTATGTATGTATGAATGTATGTATGTATGAATGTATGTATGTATGAATGTATGTATGTATGTATGTATGTATCTATGTATGTATGAATGTATGTATGTATGAATGTATGTATGTATGAATGTATGTATGTATGTATGTATGTATGAATGTATGTATGTATGTATGTATGTATGTATGTATGTATGTATGTATGTATGTATGAATGTATGTATGTATGTATGTATGTATCTATGTATGTATGAATGTATGTATGTATGAATGTATGTATGTATGTATGTATGTATGTATGTATCTATGTATGTATGAATGTATGTATGTATGAATGTATGTATGTATGAATGTATGTATGTATGTATGTATGTATCTATGTATGTATGAATGTATGTATGTATGAATGTATGTATGTATGAATGTATGTATGTATGTATGTATGTATGAATGTATGTATGTATGTATCTATGTATGTATGAATGTATGTATGTATGAATGTATGTATGTATGTATGTATGTATGTATGTATGTATGAATGTATGTATGTATGTATGTATGTATCTATGTATGTATGAATGTATGTATGAATGTATGTATGTATGTATGTATGTATGTATGTATGTATGTATGTAAGTATGTATGTATGTATCTATGTATGTATGAATGTATGTATGTATGAATGTATGTATGTATGTATGTATGTATGTATGTATGTATGTATGTATGTATGAATGTATGTATGTATGTATGTATGTATGTATGTATGTATGTATGTATGTATGTATGTATGTATGTATGTATGTATGTATGTATGTATGTATGTATGTATGTATGTATGTATGTATGTATGTATGTATGTATGTATGTATGTATGTATGTATGAATGTATGTATGTATGAATGTATGTATGTATGTATGTATGTATGTATGTATGTATGTATGTATCTATGTATGTATGAATGTATGTATGTATGAATGTATGTATGTATGAATGTATGTATGTATGTATGTATGTATGAATGTATGTATGTATGAATGTATGTATGAATGTATGTATGTATGTATGTATGTATCTATGTATGTATGAATGTATGTATGTATGAATGTATGTATGTATGAATGTATGTATGTATGTATGTATGTATGAATGTATGTATGTATGTATCTATGTATGTATGAATGTATGTATGTATGTATGTATGTATGTATGTATGTATGTATGTATGTATGTATGTATCTATGTATGTATGAATGTATGTATGTATGAATGTATGTATGTATGAATGTATGTATGTATGTATGTATGTATCTATGTATGTATGAATGTATGTATGTATGAATGTATGTATGTATGTATCTATGTATGTATGTATGTATGTATGAATGTATGTATGTATGAATGTATGTATGTATGTATGTATGTATGAATGTATGTATGTATGTATCTATGTATGTATGTATGTATGTATGAATGTATGTATGTATGAATGTATGTATGTATGAATGTATGTATGAATGTATGTATCTATGTATGTATGTATGTATGTATGAATGTATGTATCTATGTATGTATGTATGTATGTATGTATGAATGTATGTATGTATGTATGTATGTATGTATGTATGTATGTATGTATGAATGTATGTATCTATGTATGTATGTATCTATGTATGTATGTATGTATGTATGAATGTATGTATGTATGAATGTATGTATGTATGTATGTATTGTATGAATGTATGTATGTATGTTGTATGAATGTATGTATGTATGTATCTATGTATGTATGTATGTATGTATGAATGTATCTATGTATGTATGTATGTATGTATGTATGAATGTATGTATGTATGTATTGTATGTATGAATGTATGTATGTATGAATGTATGTATGTATGAATGTATGTTATGTATGAATGTATGTATCTATGTATGTATGTATGTATGTATGATGTATGTATGTATGATAGTATGTATGTATGTATGTATGAATGTATGTATGTATGAATATGTATGTATGAATGTATGTATGTATGAATGTATGTATGTAGAATGTATGTATATGTATGTATGTATGTATGTATGAATGTATGTATGTATGAATGTATGTATGTATGAATGTATGTATCTATGTATGTATGTATGTATGTATGAATGTATGTATGTATGAATGTATGTATGTATGAATGTATGTATGAATGTATGTATCTATGTATGTATGTATGTATGTATGAATGTATGTATCTATGTATGTATGTATGTATGAAATGTATGTATGTATGAATGTATGTATGTATGAATGTATGTATGTATGAATGTATGTATCTATGTATGTATGTATGTATGTATGAATGTATGTATGTATGTATGTATGTATGAATGTATGTATGTATGAATGTATGTATGTATGAATGTATGTATCTATGTATGTATGTATGTATGTATGAATGTATGATGTATGAATGTATGTATGTATGAATGTATGTATCTATGTATGTATGTATGTATGTATGAATGTATGTATTTATGTATGTATGTATGAATGTATGTATGTATGAATGTATGTATGTATGAATGTATGTATCTATGTATGTATGTATGTATGTATTGAATGTATGTATGTATGAATGTATGTATGTATGAATGTATGTATCTATGTATGTATGTATGTATGTATGAATGTATGTATGTATGAATGTATGTATGTATGAATGTATGTATGAATGTATGTATCTATGTATGTATGTATGTATGTATGAATGTATGTATCTATGTATGTATTATGTATGAATGTATGTATGTATGATGTATGTATGTATGAATGTATGTATGTATGAATGTATGTATCTATTGTATGTATTTTATTGTATGTATGATTGTATGAATGTATGTATGTATGTATGTATGGATGTATGTATGAATGTATGTATGTATGAATGTATGTATTATGTATGTATGTATGTATGTATGAATGTATGTATGTATGAATGTATGTATCTAGTATGTATGTATGTATGTATGATGTATGTATGATGAAAGTATGTATGTATGTATGTATGTTGATGTATGATCTATGTATGTATGTATGTATGTATGAATGTATGTATCTTGTATGTATGTATGATATGTATGTATGATGTATGTATGTATGTATGTAAGTTGTATGTATGAATGTATGTATGTAGTATGTATGTATGTATGTATGTATGTATGTATGTATGTATGTATGAAATGTATGTATGTATGTATGTATGTATCTATGTATGTATGAATGTTATGTATGTATGAATGTATGTATGTATGTATGTATGTATGTATGTATGTATGTATGTAAGTATGTATGTATGTATCTATGTATGTATGAATGTATGTATGTATGTATGTATGAATTATGTATGGTATGTATGTATGTATGTATGTATGAATGTATGTATGTATCGTATTATGTAGTTTGAATGTTGTATGTATGTATGTATGTATGTATGTATGTATGTATGTATGTATGTTGTATCTATGTATGTATGAATGTATGTATGTATGAATGTATGTATGTATGAATGTATGTATGTATGTATGTATGTATCTATGTATGTATGAATGTATGTATGTATGAATGTATGTATGTATGAATGTATGTATGTATGTATGTATGAATGTATGTATGTATGTATGTATGTATGTATGTATGTATGTATGTATGTATGTATGAATGTATGTATGTATGTATGTATGTATCTATGTATGTATGAATGTATGTATGTATGAATGTATGTATGTATGTATGTATGTATTATGTATCTATGTATGTATGAATGTATGTATGTATGAATGTATGTATGTATGAATGTATGTATGTATGTATGTATGTATCTATGTATGTATGAATGTATGTATGTATGAATGTATGTATGTATGATGTATGTATGTATGTATGTATGTATGAATTGTATGTATGTATGTATCTATGTATGTATGAATGTATGTATGTATGAATGTATGTATGTATGTATGTATGTATGTATGTATGTATGAATGTATGTATGTATGTATGTATGTATCTATGTATGTATGAATGTATGTATGTATGAATGTATGTATGTATGTATGTATGTATGTATGTATGTATGTATGTAAGTATGTATGTATGTATCTATGTATGTATGAATGTATGTATGTATGAATGTATGTATGTATGTATGTATGTATGTATGTATGTATGTCATGTATGTCTGAATGTATGTATGTATGTATGTATGTATGTATGTATGTATGTATGTATGTATGTATGTATGTATGTATGTATGTATGTATGTATGTATGTATGTATGTATGTATGTATGTATGTATGTATGTATGTATGTATGTATGTATGTATGTATGTTATGTATGAATGTATGTATGTATGAATGTATGTATGTATGTATGTATGTATGTATGTATGTATGTATGTATCTATGTATGTATGAATGTATGTATGTATGAATGTAATGTATGTATGAATGTATGTATGTATGTATGTATGTATGAATGTATGTATGTATGTATCTATGTATGTATGAATGTATCTATGTATGTATGAATGTATGTATGTATGAATGTATGTATGTATGTATGTATGTATGTATGTATGTATGTATGTAAGTATGTATGTATGTATCTATGTATGTATGAATGTATGTATGTATGAATGTATGTATGTATGTATGTATGCATGTATGTATGTATGTATGTATGTATGTATGTATGTATGTATGTATGTATGTATGTATGAATGTATGTATGTATGAATGTATGTATGAATGTATGTATGTATGTATGTATGTATCTATGTATGTATGAATGTATGTATGTATGAATGTATGTATGTATGAATGTATGTATGTATGTATGTATGTATGAATGTATGTATGTATGTATCTATGTATGTATGAATGTATGTATGTATGTATGTATGTATGTATGTATGTATGTATGTATGTATGTATGTATCTATGTATGTATGAATGTATGTATGTATGAATGTATGTATGTATGAATGTATGTATGTATGTATGTATGTATCTATGTATGTATGAATGTATGTATGTATGAATGTATGTATGTATGTATCTATGTATGTATGTATGTATGTATGAATGTATGTATGTATGAATGTATGTATGTATGTATGTATGTATGAATGTATGTATGTATGTATCTATGTATGTATGTATGTATGTATGAATGTATGTATGTATGAATGTATGTATGTATGAATGTATGTATGAATGTATGTATCTATGTATGTATGTATGTATGTATGAATGTATGTATCTATGTATGTATGTATGTATGTATGTATGAATGTATGTATGTATGTATGTATGTATGTATGTATGTATGTATGTATGAATGTATGTATCTATGTATGTATGTATCTATGTATGTATGTATGTATGTATGAATGTATGTATGTATGAATGTATGTATGTATGTATGTATGTATGAATGTATGTATGTATGTATCTATGTATGTATGTATGTATGTATGAATGTATCTATGTATGTATGTATGTATGTATGTATGAATGTATGTATGTATGTATGTATGTATGAATGTATGTATGTATGAATGTATGTATGTATGAATGTATGTATGTATGAATGTATGTATCTATGTATGTATGTATGTATGTATGAATGTATGTATGTATGTATCTATGTATGTATGTATGTATGTATGTATGAATGTATGTATGTATGAATGTATGTATGTATGAATGTATGTATGTATGAATGTATGTATGTATGAATGTATGTATCTATGTATGTATGTATGTATGTATGAATGTATGTATGTATGAATGTATGTATGTATGAATGTATGTATCTATGTATGTATGTATGTATGTATGAATGTATGTATGTATGAATGTATGTATGTATGAATGTATGTATGAATGTATGTATCTATGTATGTATGTATGTATGTATGAATGTATGTATCTATGTATGTATGTATGTATGAATGTATGTATGTATGAATGTATGTATGTATGAATGTATGTATGTATGAATGTATGTATCTATGTATGTATGTATGTATGTATGAATGTATGTATGTATGTATGTATGTATGAATGTATGTATGTATGAATGTATGTATGTATGAATGTATGTATCTATGTATGTATGTATGTATGTATGAATGTATGTATGTATGAATGTATGTATGTATGAATGTATGTATCTATGTATGTATGTATGTATGTATGAATGTATGTATGTATGTATGTATGTATGAATGTATGTATGTATGAATGTATGTATGTATGAATGTATGTATCTATGTATGTATGTATGTATGTATGAATGTATGTATGTATGAATGTATGTATGTATGAATGTATGTATCTATGTATGTATGTATGTATGTATGAATGTATGTATGTATGAATGTATGTATGTATGAATGTATGTATGAATGTATGTATCTATGTATGTATGTATGTATGTATGAATGTATGTATCTATGTATGTATGTATGTATGAATGTATGTATGTATGAATGTATGTATGTATGAATGTATGTATGTATGAATGTATGTATCTATGTATGTATGTATGTATGTATGAATGTATGTATGTATGTATGTATGTATGAATGTATGTATGTATGAATGTATGTATGTATGAATGTATGTATCTATGTATGTATGTATGTATGTATGAATGTATGTATGTATGAATGTATGTATCTATGTATGTATGTATGTATGTATGAATGTATGTATGTATGAATGTATGTATGTATGAATGTATGTATGAATGTATGTATCTATGTATGTATGTATGTATGTATGAATGTATGTATCTATGTATGTATGTATGTATGAATGTATGTATGTATGAATGTATGTATGTATGAATGTATGTATGTATGAATGTATGTATCTATGTATGTATGTATGTATGTATGAATGTATGTATGTATGTATGTATGTATGAATGTATGTATGTATGAATGTATGTATGTATGAATGTATGTATCTATGTATGTATGTATGTATGTATGAATGTATGTATGTATGAATGTATGTATGTATGAATGTATGTATCTATGTATGTATGTATGTATGTATGAATGTATGTATGTATGTATGTATGTATGAATGTATGTATGTATGAATGTATGTATGTATGAATGTATGTATCTATGTATGTATGTATGTATGTATGAATGTATGTATGTATGAATGTATGTATCTATGTATGTATGTATGTATGTATGAATGTATGTATGTTATTATTATTATTATTATTTTTATAACAGTAATTTTACATAGCGCCCCTTCAAGTTTGGCTACTCAGAGGCTCTCCCAGCTTAACGTCGGCTGAACAAAACAGTCTTAAGAGCAGTGAGAAACAACGCAGACTGATTAATAGGTATTTGTCGTAGCGCGGTAGGGAGCCCATTCCATGTCACAGGACCAGCCACTGAAAAGGCGCGGCTTTGCCTGATTGCAGTCCGGGAAAGGGGTGCAATAAGTTCAGCTTGTGCAGTTGAGCGGAGAGAGTACGGCGCTGAACATGCGCAGTGGAGCAGCAGAGCTCCCTCAGATATGGTGGGGCTAAACTCTCAATACAGCGTCGTACCAGAACAGAAAACCGGATAAGCAATACACTGAGGGTAAGAAAGCCAGTGTAGTACATCCCGCATGTACTCAGTAACTCGCCCAATCCTAAGAATGCGGCCTACAAGGCGGGCAGCAGTGCGTAGAACCCTATTTAGGGCCCCGATCCGACAAGCAGGAGGTCCATCAGATAAGGTGCTACAGTAGTCAAGCCTTGTTACCACAGTAGCGAGCACAAGGGCTGATGCCGCACAAGTAGACAAGGACCGAGAAATGATCTTCAGCTGTCGTAGCTGATAATAACAATTGCGGAAGAGGTTTATGTTAGAATAGAGTACAACTTAACGAGGGTTCTATTATTATTACTACTTCATTAATTTATTCATCCTAACATTTATATAGCTCCTCCCACGAAGTCTTCTCAGTGGCGCGCCCATCAGTACCACGGCGTTGCAAATCAGTCTTACACAGTGTGTAAACAAAGGCGCATTATTCCCTGCTAGCAGTCCAATGCATTGTATCTACATCCATTTTGGTCATTATTATTACTGTATTCATGCTGCTACGTGTAGTATTAGCTGCATGACATCATCATCACCATCATTTGATTGTTATTATAATAATATTTATTATTATTATTATTATTATTATTATTATTATTATTATTATTATTATTATTTTTAATTATGGTGTTGTGCCTAGTTCTAAGACTGGACAGACAGAAAAGACAAAGAAAGATAAGATTGGCTCCAGACAAGTTCAACAGCTGAAGATTGTATCTTCCACGACCAAAGACAAGCACTTTTTAATAAATAGGTCATCACCAGAAGACCTCCCCAACAAATCATCAGTCAACACATAGAGCATCCCCGTAGGCTACGGAACTGCACATGCATGCCACTACCCTTTCCCTACAATCCGAATAATTGGCTCTTAACAAAATGTCACGTAGTTCAACGGTTTCAAAGTATGATTCGTGTGCGAATACTGGAAATTAACTAACAGCTAACTTGCGTTTGCACGCCTTCCCTCGACCCATTCTCCCGAACTGAGCGGTGTACGAGTTCGCACTGTGGATTTGAGGTCTCTTCAAGCTCAACGCTCGCTGATCAACCGCTTCGATCGTCTGAATAGAGTTATGACAGAGCGTATCCTGCTGTATCGATGACACAACAGACACTGGCTTGAATTTACCGAACGCGTCCTATTTATTAGATTTTTTGCAGTACTAAGCTTTGTCATTGGTCAACGAAGCTGCATTCTTGAGAATCACTGTCTAGTGCTATTTACAAATTATGTGGCCATTCTTGCATAGTATGTATTACATTATTCTAGTGTGGCCAAAATAATTAAGACCCTAAGAAGCTTAGTATTACATCATTATCTTCACTTGGACTAATTACTTTACTCCGCTTCGCGGCACAGGATGGTCACGTAGTTCGTTTGTTACCTACATCGACCCCAGAGCGTTGTAGCTACTAGCCTCGCCATGGTGGGTCTATCAAATCGAGAGAGACTGTCATGGAATAGTGAGAAATGTGCTATTTCTCCTTTCTACGAAATGGCTCGCCCCTTTCAGATCCCTCGTAAAGACAATAGATATTTTAGGCCCAGAGTTTTATTTATGAAACAACTTTCATTTTTCTTCTGTTCTTTGTATGTGAATGTTATTTGCTGCGGATTGCCAGCTTTTTAAATAAACGAAGATATAATATTCTACATTTGCTGACGTCTACAATAATTCCAAATACCGTTCCATTCGACAGCCATCGTTGGTAGCCAGGTCTGAAATTGTTGTGATATCTTAAAGAAGATCCTCAAGAAAGTTCTCTTACGATTGATGGAAGTGATCGCAGCATTATTTTGAACGCTTCAATTAGAAATATTTTGATCTTTGTCTGCTCCACTCCGTTTAAGAACGTCGGCAGAGTCCCTCGCAGTTCACAGATATTTATTACCTCCCTCAATTACTGCATAATCATCAGAAAGTGGTGAGCAGCATAATTGAATGCGGTAATAATAATAATAATAATAATAATAATAATAATAATAGTAATGACAATGGCCATAATGGAAGTAGAGATGCGACTGTTGCCAAGGAGTGTTTCAAGTTGCTTAAGACTGTTTTATGACGCTGTTGTTTAGGCTGGGAGCGCCTTCGAGTAGACTTCCGGAATTGTGCTATATAAATGGTATGATGAATGAATTAATTAACGAAGAAGTGATAATAATAGCTACGTCATTGAGTTACGCTTAATTATAAAGAAGCGAATTATGACGTCATCTGTTTCCATGGAAATTTCATTTGTTCTACAGCAGTGTTTAATCAACCATGAAATAAAGTGAACTCTGCTTAAGTGAGACACCGATGTATCAAACGACGTTTGATACCTTTTGTAATCGGTTTAATTACGCCTCAAGACTTAGGCATTGTTTCTTTAATCAGAGCAATCGATTCTAATATCTGGCCTGCTGTTACCAGAGAACATTTTGACCAGATGACATAATGTATTTTCAATTCATAGAGAGCGTATTGCTGTTCTCATTTGTAATTAGAATTTTAAGCCCGACCCGCATGGAACTAACCGCATCTTCAAAATTCCGAAATTTTGTCGATCTGACTTTCTTCTGACCACGGTTGAAGTGTAGAGGCAAAGTAATCGCAATTTTGTGATCTCCAGACTACTTAAGTTCCTCTCGAAAGCCAAGCGCAGGGCATCAGCTTATTCACGAGGGCTGAAATGGCACGGGCATGCTTTTACATGTGCACGACCGAACTATCTATGCGCAAGAGCGTAGTGGAAGAATCATCTTAATGAGTAATTAGTCATGTAACGGAAAGAAAATTGTGTACATACAGTAATACTTTATTTACATACGTATAATATTTTGTCACATGTAAGTCCTTTTAAAGGGCGATGATAGCCGGTAACAGACAGAGTTGCCCCTATGATTGGAACAATGTGAGTCATGAGTGCTTTGACATTGGCTGACGCGATTCCACCAATCCTTCGGTTGGGCTCGTTGAAGGGACTAGTGTAAGCAATTAGTTGCAAATTGCAATAGTGTTTTATTTATACATATAAAGAAAAGTACGTGACTTATATACTAAGACCTTTGATCAACTTGACCGATTGCTCACAAATATTGCACGAAACCTTATTAGCAGCCGAGAAAAACACAGAAGAGGGGGTTTGTGATCCCAAAATCTTACCTCTTCCGATCATATACAGTCAGGACCGCCGAGAGAAATTCTGGGCCCTCAGTGGCAGAACATTTAAGGGGCTGTAAGGAACATGTGTCATAGGGATATATGGAAAAATAGAAAAATTGCTGTAATAAAGTACGGGTACAACAGCATGATATCATAAATACATTCTTATTTAGGAATATATATAATATTTCTTATATACATATATTGCATACATATGATAATTGAACAGTACTTTGACCTTCTCTTACTGCGTGAATTTTTTGAACAACTTTCTTGCTGCATTCTTCGATAGGGTCATTTTGAGAATCTGCTGAATGATAATGGGCCTGAAGGCGTTGTCAAGTTTCTTATGATTGTTTGACTTTAGAAACAAGTACTTCTAGTACTGGATCATAATGACCTAATAGAAGATTAATTCCAACAAAAATTTCTACTATTTTGCTCATACATTTTGTTTGAAGACCCTCTGAAAACAAGTCCTCTTTTGCCCCAAAATAAAACCACTGCTCAAATTCGTTTGAGTGATAATTCGTTTCAGTACTTCACTTTTGCAGCAATTTCTTTATCCATCCGAGATTCTATATCCTTTCCTCGGAGAAATCTTCTTTCTGAATCTCGACCTTGTATATAAAAATTTTCATGACCGTCGCTTTTCTCGTGAGCTGGTACTTTCTATAGTTTATGTATAAATTGGCTAAGGTGGCAGAGTGCCTTTCTACATTTCCATAAGTTCAGAAGTTTCATAAATATTTATTTATACTGTCATATTTTTATAATCATGATATACGATAACTACCTTAATTTCGTTCATTTTGTTATATTCATGTGTGTTCGATTCCATAGAATAAAACAAGGCAGATGTGATTAAGGGCTCCGATTTGTCTAAGAAGCATTGAGAGAGAGAGGCGATTAGATGATATTCAGGAGTCAAGAAGGTTAGATAGAAATTGGATACTCTCAAACAATAGCAACTGGGATGATAGAGGACCATGAACAATTGCCAGTACATCATCAGCAAATAGATGACCAGCAGCACCACCCGAGAACAAACATAGGGGGTCTTATTCACGAGCGCAGAGTCAAATGAGAGGGATTGTGCAAAGGATAGTCTCTGCAAATGCCACATAATAATTAAAACGAGGCGCTATACGTCACATAAAATTATGCCTCACGCAGACAATTCTACGAGTCTCCGACGGTGTCAGAAATTGTCCGTTTTTCTCTTATGATGTTGTTCAAGCAGCACGAGGACGCGATGTTCAACACATTTCATAAGTGCAAGGCTACCTTACATTATTTTGACCCAGGTAACGCCGGGTTATTCAGCTAGTACTTTTTAAAAGGGGAATTTGTCAATGAAGTATAACTGTGTCGACATTGTATGGCGGCTGTAATATCATTGCCAAACCGAAGACTGTTGATTTTCAATTTTGAAATTTTCCCGTGCTTAGACGGTTGAGAGAACACTTGAAGATCGTTTTTTTAAATTTCTGGCAATTATACGGCAAATGACCGGCTATGCTGAGTTCACGAATGTTGCTTAAAATTTATTGCGTATGAATGTATGTAATATACAGTCAGACCTCTGAAGCTCCTCTGAGCAGAGAAGGGGCGCTATATAAAATTGACATTTATTGATTGATTGATTGATTGATTGATTGATTGATTGATTGATTGATTGATTGATTGATTGATTGATTGATTGATTGATTGATTGATTGATTGATGTATGCATTTATGTGTGCATTTCACAGATTACTTCTTCACAACTGCACCACATACTTCAGTAACTTCAATAAGTGAAAGTCGAATTCCAAATGATTCATTAAAAAGTTTACCCTCGATCTCTGAGTAGCCCTAGGGCTACATAAAAATGCTGAACTTTGCTTTTGCACGCTCTATTCATTGTGATCTTGGCGTCAAATGACAAGACAAATTGGACATCAACGGATGTATACAGTTTGTTCCCCTCTTTTGTCGATGGCGCCTCTTTCAGCGCGGCTGTATGTCTTAACCTCGCAAGATTCAATCTGAACGGATCTGTGTGGCTATTATTTACTGGAGTCGAATGCAAATTATATTTGTTCTGGACCGCACTAAAGGTCAAGGTTCGTATGATTAGGCTAGAACAAGGCTAGGATAGGCTTGAGGAATATGGCCGCACTGTGTAAGGGGAGACTAGTAGGCCTATGGCTAAGGGCAGAGGCCGAATTTTATAGTAGGGCAAGGTAAAGATAGAATTGAAGACGACGAATGCAGTTTGGAATGGAAGAAGAATATGGTCGTGAAAGGCAGAGATGGAAGTTACAGTCGGAGGAACGATTCTTATCATGAGAAGGAATAGATTTGGTGTAAAAACCGAGACGCCGTTGGAATTTGGGAGGGAAGAATTTTGACATGAGAAGGGAAAAATGGATTTGAAATAGGAGAGGTGGAACTGGGAGTGAAGAATTCTATGAAAGATAAAGCTGAAAGAGAGTATTTGCGAGACACGGCGTTGATAAGAGAAGTATGTGTGTATTTTCGCACATAAGATGTACGAATGTATCCCTGCCTGTGTGTAAGCCCTATGTACGTACGCATTTATATGTGCATAATACGTGCATTTGTCATTATATTCCTATGTCTGAATGTCGTGTAAACGTATATCGATGTGATATGTGTCCGTTATTAGTTCAACGTCAATGGATTCAAAATTTACAGAAAATAAGTCTTGAATTTTGATCGTTGGATTGGAATTGTCAACAACAGTCAGATTTGCGGTACTTTTATTCGGCAATTACAGTAGTTCCTGATTTAGAGTAAAATACCAAAAAAGGCGCGATATAAATTCTGAGAACGAACGAATACAAATAACCATGATAGAAGTGGTCCTTCAAGAAAAACAGTAATAATTTTAACAATTATTTCAGAAGGCCAGTTTTTATCTTCCATGTAGAGAGCTATCGGGTGAGGAACGCTTTGAAATAGAATATCGTGTGACAAGAGTCCAAAATAGTCGTTTTCTAAATCACATAATTATCATTATAGAGATGTTACAGTGGGCGGAGCTTCGTGAGAATGTGTTTGGCTTGCAAGAACGAGAGTATCAGCCAATATAGATGCAAAATCCGATCACAAAATTATACACGTACAAATGAATTGCTTAAAATTGAAATAGGCTGATCAAAAAGATCGTTGCGTCTGGAATTTCTTCTTAGTGGGCGTGGCTTTGAAGTGTTTGGATAAAAAAACACCGACCCGCCAATGAACTGATATGAGTGGGCGTTGCCTTACGATAATTTCATATAATAAATTTGATACAAGAATATCATTTGTGATGGAACAAAATTGGTGTGAAGTTGAGACTATTTCAGTGATTTTGGCGGCAGAACTGGATGATTATAATTTGATACAGTTGTTACAGAACCACAGCTTAACACCATAGTTTTGGTATGAGTGGGCGTGGCTATTGGATTAATTGAATTGAATGCACTTCACCTTAAGCTGACTTGAGTCGAATGGGCGTGGCTGTGAAATGACTTGAACCAATTGGACTTCATCTAAAGAGGATATGAAACAAAAATGCTTGGATCACGAGTTGACATTGGGCGAATGGTTTCACCTATAGATAACTTTCACCTGAATGGGCGTGCCTTCTGTTGATGTGAAAGATGCGGCTGAACCTATGACAATTTGAACCGAAAAAGTTTAACTCAAAGATGACTAGAGACGATCAAGCGTGTAAAGGATTGACACACTCGTTTTGCAAACTCATCCCTGATTCGTTAGAATCGGAGTAGCTCGGCGATACTTCGGTCTGCGGTATTTTCCGAATAGGATCTTACGAAAGGCGAGGCGAAAGTCCGGGTTGAAGATAGTGTATATGACGGGATTGAGAAGACTGTTGAAGTAGCCGAGCCAGAGGATGACGCTCAGTAGGAGCGGCGGAAAGTTACACTGGTCCTTGCAGAATGGACGCAGGATGGCGATGATGAAGAATGGAAGCCAGCAGACGATAAAGGACCCTGTGATGATGGCCAGAGTGCGGGCGGCCTTGCGCTCCCTCTTCTGTTCGATCTTCTCCCTCGCTCGTCGCTCCTTCGTCCGCGGTGAAGCCTCGCGCCGGCGCTCCATCGAAGAGTGTTTTGTCAGGTCAAGCCAACTACCGCGGAGGCTTCCCTGCGCACCCATTGTCCCCTGCCCGAGAAAGACCGGCGATGACGGAGGGGTCAGGCAAGACGGGCTCGTCACCGTAAGGTAACGCCCGTTTCGCGTCTCCGACTCCCCGGTCGAGTGATCGGGGCTGCCGGCGGCGTTGTTGACCCCCGCCAGAATGACGGTCGACGATGAAGCCATGTTGGTAACCTCTCCCGGGTGGGAGCGGGTCAGCGGCGAACCAACCGCTGGGGCAATGGCGTCAAGCTGCGGCGTGTCGCGTAGAACGTACTCCTTGAAGCGCTTCTTTCGGATGCTGGACCTTGCGGCTCGGAAAACCCTCAGATAGATGATCATCATCAGGAGGAATGGAAGGTAGAAGGCCCCCACCGTGGAGAAGATGGTGTACACCGGATCCTGGTTAATCATGCACTCTCCCGTCTGGTTTCGCTCATAGTTGGGATCCTGCTGGATGAATAGCGGCGGAACGGATATGATGACGGAGAGACCCCAGCTGCCGGCTATCATGGCCAGCATTCGCTTCGCCGATCGGTTGTGGATGTAGTCAACGCGGGTGACGGCCCAGTAGCGATCAAGGGAGATGGCAACCAGGTGGAGGATCGAGGCAGTGCAGCAGACTACGTCGAAGGAAGTCCACATCTCGCAGACCTCCTTCCCGAGGAACCAACCGGAGCTGACCTCCTGGAAGGCGGCCAGAGGCATCACTAGGATGGCGACGAGGAGATCCGCAGCAGCGAGCGACGCCGTCAGGTAATTAGCAACGTTGTGAAGATTCTTTTCGAGTACCACAGCTGCCATTACGAACACGTTACCGATGATCGTTGCTAGAATTATAACACCTAGTATGACGAGGGTTAGGAGCGCGGTAATCATCCAGTAGCGACCCCCTGTTGTATCCCTCCGCTTCTCGTGCGTTGACCACCAAGCGGAGTGGTTCCACTCGCGGCTGGAGTATACCCCCGTCGTGTTCTCCAGAAGTCCGTACGACGGGGCGGCGTGGAATCCCACGAGATGCTCCGTCATGGCTGCCCAGAGGTCAAGCGGAGGTCGGCAGCAGTGAGCGTCGTTGCTAGGCAACCGATCTTTCCTGACGAATTACGGTTGTCATGGCGACTGGCAAGCGACTCCTGGAAAACCAATCAACGAACTGGGAGTGTACGACTAACGGTCGTCTTCAACTGGAGAGAACTCATTTACTGGACGTCAAGCTCCGCTAGTGGATTAATGCACTGAGCAACAGCGCGCAGTCTTTAAGGCTGGCCTCTGTCTGTCTGTCAGTCAGTCCCTCTACCTGTTTCTGTCTCTGTCTGTGTGTCTCTGTCTGTGTGTCTCTGTCTGTATGCCTGTTTCTGTCTGTCTGTTTCTGTTTCTGTCTGTCTCTCTGTCTCTCTCTCTCTTTGTCTCTCTCTCTTTGTCTCTCTCTTTCTTTGTTTCTCTCTTTCTTTCTGTATCTGTCTCTGTCTGTCTGTCTCTTTCATTTTTTCTGTCTCTCTGTCTCTGTCTCTCTCTGCCGTTCACCGAAGAGATCGAATTGCACGGAGATAAATTATACGGTCAACTATAGATGCTTAAATATTAAATAAATGACATTTATTGTCACATCTAATTATAGTTATTTAAAATTATCTATATAATATCTAGAAATAATAATACTGATTCAATTCATTTAGAACCTTCTCCTTGTCAACATCATCATCGTCATCGTCGTCGTCATCATAATCATCATCATCATCATCATCATCATCATCATCATCATTATCATCATTATCATCATCATCATCATCATCATCATCACTATTATTATAGTCTGTGAATGTACTGATGACTATCATGTTCATAGTGTAGATGAGTATGATCAGGAAGAGGATGCTGATGAAGAGGAAGAAGACAGTATGCACCTATGTATTCATGTATATAAGTAATATATATATGCATGCGTTGTATGTATGTATACAATATGTCTGCATGCATGCATTCTAGTATAATGATGATGATGATGATGATGATGATGATGATGACGACGACGAAGAAGAAGACAACGAAGATGATGATAACGATAACGATGATGATGATGATGATGATGCTGGTGGTGATGATGATGATGGCGGTGATGATGATGGTGGTGGTGATGATGATGATGAATGTAAACATGCACACTGGCTACCTGAGTACTATAATTTCCAATGCTATATAAATTACACTTGTTACGCAGTCAACTGCTCAATCTTCCTCCTCCTTCTCCCCTACTCCTCCTCTTGCTCACCAACTCACCATTTTCATCATCATAACCACCACCATCACCACCACCACCACCATCATCATCACCATCATCATGTTCATAACATCAAGCATGTTTTATTGACGTCGAAAAACGTGAACCTTGGTCCGATCCATTTGGCCACATAATGCTGTTGTTAAGCTATAGGCAGATGGACAACAATGGCCAACTGACCGAAATGAGGAACACGGCGATAAAGGATTTAGCGGACCCAGCCTACTACTCCGTCCCACATAGTTAGCTCAGTAATTGAGGGCAAACTGGTGCACGATATTCATATTCATATTCATACGTTGGTACAAATGTCCACATCATCATTTATGTGGCACCTGTTCGAATTAGCCAACGATGCCTTGTATCAAGAGAATTCGACATTAGAATAGTTGTGGCAGACGTCATGGTGTAGTTTGTTGCATTGTCATGTCGTGTTAGCTCATTTTACGTCATCCTATTTTACGTTGTCTGATGTTACGTCATCTAATGTTACGTCATTGATGTTACGTCATTGATGTTACGCCATTTGATGTTACGCCATTTGATGTTACGCCATTTGATGCTGTAGTAATAGTAAGTCATATAATAGTTTTCTATTTTACTACTATTATTTTTAATGTTGTTATTGCTAGTATTATCGTTCTTATTATTATTGTTGCTGTTATTATTGTTATTGTTAGTGTTACTAGTATTATTATTATTATTATTATTATTATTATTATTATTATTATTATTATCACTGTTATTTTTAGGCAACTTCTGTAGCGCCGGAAAAAGCATAAATCAATGGCAAATTCAAGACAAACTATAATCAGGTCAAAACGCAGAAGGTGTGAAACCACTTAAACAAGGATTCAACCAAAGTTGGAAAATCAATTTGAAAAGACAAGTATTTAATGGAAAATAAAGCTACATCGAACAGACGCAAAAAGGTAATTCTAAAATCCAGGCCTTGCGTCCGAAAAAGTCAATTAACCAGAAAGCGTCAGCATGCTAATCTCCTGTGTGTTCAGAGACAAGGAGGCAATCGCCTGACTCTGTCAATATTGATAAGAGAGAGCAACTAGAACTGATTTTAAAACCATTGCTGACCGCAGTTCAACGTATGCAACGGTGTTTGGAGAAACTGACAGCGGTTGGCTTACGTGTGCTTCTGGTGATTAAAATGACGAATCTTGTTTGTCCAAGTCTTGCTGATTCACCGCTTGCCTTGATGACCAGTCTGCAATTGAACAAAATTCATAATTATTTGCTGTAAGTTATTCGGTTTAAAAATCAGTTTTTTCAATGCATTCGTCATGTCTTGTCATGCTTAATGAAGTCGTGTCATGTTGTCTCTTGATGTGTCATGCTTAGTCAGGTCGTGTCATGCTGTCTCTTGATGTGTCATGCTGTGTCTTGTTGTGTCACTTTGGGTCATGTGGTCCCGTATTGTGTCATGACCATACTCGACCTAACCAGGCCATGCCATAGTAAAGCAAGACAACATAGCAGTATATAGCATAACTAAGCCAAACCCGACCTACCTATCATACCATTGCATACTATGACATAACGTAACATGGAAGCGTGACCTAGCCAATCAGATCTAACCTATTCACATAACAGCGGGATAACAACATTGCATAACCCAGAATACAATATGAACTAACACAGCATGACATGACGTAGCACTGTTTAATAACATTGTATTATTCTCCACGGGGCCATAAGCATGTATTCACTTTATTTTTAGTGACGTGACGTGTCTTATGAAGCGCATTTTCTATAGTAAAAGTCTAATTCGATCCTGTTTCTACACGAATTCTTTCAATTGGAACCTCGCAGTCATCGGCGAAGCTTTGCAAATGTGGCGTGAAAACTCCGGCGACAGCTATTTGTTTTCCCTGCATTGATTTTCTTGATGCAATGATTTCGGGCGATACCTTCATTAAATCTTTCGCAATAAAACGATGCGTCCGTGAGAACTCTATACCACGATAGGTCTTCGTTTTTCGCCGAAATAATTTATTTTCTCTATACGAAGAAGTCACCCAGTAAGAAGATATTTGCGCATGTCATTAGGCCAGTTCTTTGATAACGTTTGATAACGTTCCAACGTCAGATTTTCTATTGTCGAGACGCGTGTCTTCCGTTTAGTTCGCCATATTAAAGTACGTTTGCCAATTTTTATTTTTCTCAATTCTCCAGACTTGACAGAACTTTGAACCTAACATCTGAATAGGGGAAAACTTATAAAGCAATACAATGTTCGCAAAACACAGTCTGTCATTCACTACCAAGGCATTCACAACAGCCTTCATTATGGTAACTGACGCCTTATTGGTCGAATCCCAAGATTCAGCCATATCACTAAGATTTGAATACGATTTCTTCTTCAGTCTTCTGCCTAGGAGCATGTATGTGACATGGACGACTCGTGACTCCCTATTTCTCTCCGTTCCCAGCATCCTTCCCTTCAGTACCGTCAGTAGCAGACCCCCTTTTCTAAACATATGTTCAAGCCATCGGTGTTTCCTGCTTTCAATCAATTGTAGCACGCATGAACATAAGCTTGGACACCTTCAGCAAATGATCTGGAAAAGTGACGGAATCTCAACCGCGAATAAACCGAAAAACAGAGATTCTCGAACAGATTAGGAACATGTAGTGTATAGGTAGACCCAGAATAACAGGGGACCCTCTGAGTCCTGGAGCGACCAGAAATCATGCAACGAGTGCAGCCAAACAAGTAAGACATTCACACGTGTCTACCAGAATCTAGACATTGGACGTACGAACCTACCTACGAAGGCAGAGAACCGATAGAAGATATATTTATGCATCGACTGTGTTCATATAGGTACATGCATTTATGTATGTATGCATTTAAGTAAATATGTAAGTAAGCAAGTAAGTATTTTATTCTCTATTGAACCAACTGCACGTCCAAACTCTGGTGTACAAATTTATTTAAAAGTACAGCATCCTGATCAAAAGGTATGCATTATTCATGTATGCACGCATGCATGTTCAGACAACATGCAATTTCGACGGCTGGTAGCAACGGACAGGAATACATGCTCTCTCTCTTTGTCTCTGTCTGTTTGTCTGTCTCTGTCTGTCTCTCTCTCTCTCTGCATCTCTCCCTCTTCCTTAAGGTCTCTTACGAAATACATTACAAGATGCGAAGCATTGACTATAAGGATCGATTGTAGTGTTAGTCGAACGATGGCCCTGGACTGATCACCATCATCTCGACTGACGACTAGAAGTCTCAATTCTCAGGACCCAGAGGCCTTTGCGGCGTTTATTAGGCGTCCGTTTGGCAGCTGGACACAAGCTCAGCAAACAATCGCTGCCTCTATTTCCTGTGAGTTCAATGGTTCGTTGAATGGGCGAGTGATTGAACAGCCCTCTTTTCCTAACGACGCATTGAGAGATTGCCATGTACTTGACACTCGTTAAAGGCTCCACATAAACGCCATGAAAACAGCATAACAGATCGGTCTAGGCAAGAGTCATTAAGTAAATATGCAGAGCAAGCATATTTTCGAGTTAGCAAGTAAATAAGTATGTATATATGTATGTATATATGTATGCATGTTTATGTAAGTTCATTCATGCGTGTGGTGTGTGTATCTATGCATGCACATGTGCATGTATGTAAATAATTAGGCAAATAAAAACAGTGATATAATTAGGCAAATAAAAAAGTGAAATAATTAGGCAAAAAAAGGTGAAATAATTAGGCAAATAAAAACAGTGATATAATTAGGCAAATAAAAAAGTGAAATAATTAGGCAAAAAAAGGTGAAATAATTAGGCAAATAAAAACAGTGATATAATTAGGCAAATAAAAAAGTGAAATAATTAGGCAAAAAAAGGTGAAATAATTAGGCAAACAAAAACAGTGATATAATTAGGCAAATAAAAAAGTGAAAAGTAAGTATGTTTCTAAATAAATAAGTTACCAGGTTAGAGAGGAAGTCATTCGGGCATTGAGTACAGGATTATTTAAGTAAGCAAGGAAATAATGTCAATCTATCTATCCATGTAACATATGGATTTGAAATGGTTCAGATCGTAACAGTACTAAAAAAAAGATCTGATCATTAGGCCTATATCATTATAAAATCTAATTATCCATGATCACACTTATGAGATTCGATAAAGACACAATGTTAATAGGAATAAATGGATCAATTGAAGCCAATCGCTGCACGCAGTAGCACAGTTTCAACAACTGCTCAACAATGTCCATACTAAATCACACGAGCCCTTCCTCTCAGTCTCTGTCTCTCTGTCTCGCTGTCTCTGTCTGTCTCTGTCTCTCTCTCTTTCTCTCTGATTCTCTGTCTCTCTGTCTGTCTGTCTCTGTTTCTGTTTGTCTCTCTCTCTGCCTCTCTTTCTCTCTGTATCTGTCTCTCTCTCTCTTTCTGTCTGTCTCTGTCTGTCTCTCTCTGCTCTCTCTCTCTCTCTCTCTCTCTCTCTCTCTCTCTCACACACACACACACACACACACACACACAGTTCCACGCTCTCCTGTTCCTTTGATGAAACGACAGAGAAGGCATTGTTCATAAGACTACAGAGGAAGATCCGAACGAAAGGAGTATATCCAGTTTCTCATGTCAATGTTGATTACTTCTTCAGAGCGCATGGGAAAACCTACCGGAAGTTTTGCTTCCAACTCGATTCCAGAATGACGGCCCCCAAACCGGATGCATTGAGACCGCATCTATTTCCGCCCCGACAATTGCGTGCGCCCTGGGTTTGTCGTCAACGCCTCACTGACTACGCCGTTGGTTCTGGAGGGGTGGATGGGGTGGTGTGGATGGGGTGGTGTGGATGGGGCAAGGGCGTGGGGTAGAGGTGGGGAAGAAAGGGGAGTGGGTTTCTGCTCTCCAAACTAGGATGGCCCACACGCCAAATCGGACGATGTTCGGGAATGGATCGATCGCATTGTGTAGAGTGTTGTTGAGTTCGCATGTTGAAGAGGCGATCTGTTGAGGTCCTTTATGAGCGAATGAATGAAGAAATGAATTGATGTATAAAAGACAGAATGAATGAATGAATGAATGAAAAAATGAACGAACGAGTGAACAGACGAATGAACAAATGAATAGACGGATGAATGAATGAATGAACGAACGAATAAATGAATGAATAAACCAATTAACGAATGGATGCTTAAATGAACGTGCAAATGAGCAAATGAATGGACGAAACTTCGAGTGGTATTCTCGAGACACGTTCTGCGAATGTCTCCCCTTTCCCGACAAACACACCCACACCTACACACACACCTACACACACACCTACACACACACACACCTACACATACACAAACACACACACACAAATAAACACGCCTGCACACTCACATGCACTCACACAATTACATACATGTATGCTTGCATGCGTACACACCTTACCTCACCTCTGCAGTGATTTTAATTGAAATCGTAGGGTTAAAAATTACAGCGCGATAATGAAGTAAAGCTAGACACGTGGCTCAGTTTGTGCTCCAGCGATGTCTCAGGTTTGAGTGGTTATCCAGAGACATCGCGTGAAGAACAAGGATACAGTTGCCAGGAGACCCAACGGTATGAGTCACAGATAGAGAGACAGAAACAGAGAGGGACAGTGAGAGGAGAGACAGAAAGAGTGAAAGAGACGGAGACGGAGACAGAGGCAGAGATAATGAGACAGAGATAGAGACATGGACGGAGACGGAGAGACAGAGAGACAGAGATAGAGCCCGAGACAGAGGAAGCGACAAAACAGAATCAGAGACAGCGACAGCGACAGAGACAGACAGAGAGACTAGAGTGTGAGAAACATGAACAGGGAAAGAGCAAGAGCGAGAGAAAATGAAAGAGAGCAAACGAGAGGGAGCGACAGAGAGCCATAGAGAAAGAGAGACAGAGACAGACGCAGAGAGCTACAGAGAGAGAATGAGAGTGAGTGAAGAGAACGAGAGAGGGAATGAGAGTGACACAGAGAAAGAGAGTCAGACAGATAGACAGAGACAAAGACAGAAAGGGGTAAATTTCAATGGTGGGTTGTGCCTAGATAGATAGGAATGGAAACTTGGACAGTCGGGCGATGACTGTTGCGATAAGGCCCTTAAGTGACAACGCAAACAATATCGAAATGATATTCTCTGTCCGAAGTCT
>CAUFVP010000021.1:0-17726 GCA_959347315.1 Bimastos eiseni
CCTCTTAGCGACCGTTTCAAACTTTGAATCAGACCGATTACAGGCTTGGCGACCGATTGGCCGGATAATGATCCGGCCCCCCCCCGGTCAGTATTAAACCGGACTGACCGTATAATCTGCGCCACCCGTGATGAACTGACGCAGGGTGGCGGAGCCAGTGGGGGTCGGGGGCGGATACCCCGTTCAACGGATTACGATGGCCGACAAGATGGATCTCAAGGAAGTTGTTAATAATTCATTTCGATTTGGAATACACTGCACGCACGACGGTTGCGCAGAGAGAGGAACGAAGCGATGGTTGGTTTATAAATAGCATAGATTTATACATTATCACACAGACATACACACATACAGACACATATACAAACATACATACATACGCACAAGCATACACCCCACACTCACCTAACATTAACCATAATATTCCAATCGTATGCGGTGGCATGCTTGCTTTTCAGTTCAACGAGACTGTATCATAACCGGGGCTTAAAAGTATGAAACGGTAGGACATACTGGCGCCTCTTCTCGCTGACTGCAATCATACCAGTACTTCTACAGACGCTCCCCAGGCCCCCTAATCTGGAAGGAAGAGGAATAGTTCTTGTATCCATTCCTGCACCTCAATATTTTCCCACAACAAGCCCTGCATTCATAAAGAAGATGTAGTATTATCCTCACCTATTATCCAGCATTTGGACTGGCACCAATGGAGTGAATACATTATGTTCAATTCTGGCTGTAGTTCGAGACACGGTATATTATAGGTGCCAAAGAACAAGCTACATCTGTGAACACATAAATCTACATTATATATCGTCTGTATACGGTGACCCAATACAGGAGGCAGGCATATCCATTAGCTTTTTAAAGTTTTTATTGTTTTGTCACCTGGAGATGAGATGAGAGGGGTGGGTTTGCCGTTGCCACCCCCATGGCCAATTGGGATGAGTATATATAAATGTTACCACAGGATACTTAGAAAAAGATGGACTCAGAAGGTCAGTAATGAGGAACTGTTTATATATATATATCTATATATATATATAAAACTTCGAACGCTGGTTTTTGGAATAATGGATTGGACAAATAAAAGAGGAAGACCACATAGGGAATGGAGAGATGATATTAAAGAATGGTGTGGAACAAATGTTCAAGAATTAAGCCGCACAGCAATGAACAGAGACATGTGGAGAGATGTGGTCGGAAAGGCATCAGACACCTACGGGCGATGAGCCCATGGTTGTTGATCGATTGATTGATTGATTGATTGATTGATTGATTGATTGATATATACTGCAGGGTTTACAGGCAGTGACTTATTATATTATATGGATTCGAATCCAAAGCCCTCCGGTTGCAGGGCATGAAACATATCTCACTACATCGTGTATACAATCCAGATACGCGACAATTTGCCTCCCATTCATCCCATCATCCAACTGCTTGGCAGCGGATAATCAGGCGATGATTGTCGCTTTCGTCCGCGGTCATCGCAGGTGCGTGTGGCGGGACATTGGGGAGAGGAGGCGCTGGTAAAACGGGTAAGATTGATTCCAAGTTCGCGTGAAAGGGTCAGCTCAGCGCCCCATCGTTGCCCAGATAACCTAGGATTTGGTGGCCCAGTGATTTTCTATGGAAAGCCATTATTATGAGAACGTCTTACATTAGGCGCACGCATACATCATCGTTATATGGGTATTGCGAAGTAGCCGCATATATAATTACATCTAGCGTGTCCGGTAGATTACTTTTAATGGGCTTTTCATCGTCTAACTACAAGATGTGCGTGTGTAAGTGCGTTCGTGCACTCTCGCGTGTATACGCGTCACGTGACGGCTGCCGCAGCCAATCCCGAAGCTGCGCTTGCGTGGAGGGGTCGGCTGTTGACGTCTTAATTGAGGAAAAGTATAGAGTGTCTATCGTCGTGATGAGGATAGCCCTCTGTGCATGGGTTTTCTTAGTACATTCTTAAACGAATTACAAAATGCCTAATTGCGTGCTGAACTTCATGTCGACAAAGAGCTCTTTAAAACGAAGTCTTTGAGCGAGCTCTATGTGTTGGCGTGGGACTACCAGTGAAGTCCGCCTTTAACTACAGGAGCAGGCATCATTTGTCTGCCTTGGGGTCCTGCAGTGAATATATATCATTTGTAGTAGAATGGATTTAATGTTCTTTGATACGTTATTCACAATTATAAGCTAAACATGGATTTTGTGAGCAACACAAAAGGCGCTAAAGATATAGGACTGAAGTTTGTCTGACTAAAAACTCGCCAATGAAATGCTCATTAGCGTCGATATGATTTCTGCACCAAACGTTCTTCTGTGACTTTCTAGCACAACGCAATATTATTTTCAGATGAAACGATCGCTTCGATTTGCAGATTTAGCATTTTCAGTTCGCAAGTTTTACGTTGGATCCAGAGACCAATCACGACTGCAAGTGACGTTCCACGTGATACGAAGGTGGAGCCAAATATGCAAATCGAGTGGAAACAATAAAATTAGAGACAGCCGTAAGAACGACTCTATATATATATATATATATATATATGCATAAATATAGGCTATATATAAAAAATTCCTAATCATTCATTAATTGAGCTATGTTTGTATGCATAGCCTAAATATCCCGTCCGCGAGTACACTCACCGAAAGAGAACTCCACCACTGTTCGCATGCACACCGACAGTGCCAGTCCCAAGCCTGGATAAAAGAGGAGAGCTCTTATCATGTCACTATTCAGAGGATGAGCTAGTCAGGCATACGTAAGATTTGTGCCTTATGTGGAAGTCGGATCGCTTTATACTTCAGACACTTTATCTGTTGCAGTCGCAATTGTATAGAGCTCATGATGCATGTGAAGCAACCTATAGAAGTAGATGCTAC
The DNA here is from genome assembly GCA_959347315.1 of Bimastos eiseni. Taxonomy (NCBI): domain Eukaryota; kingdom Metazoa; phylum Annelida; class Clitellata; order Crassiclitellata; family Lumbricidae; genus Bimastos; species Bimastos eiseni. Next base: position 2,890 of record CAUFVP010000021.1, read on the forward strand.
CAACGCGCCACGGCGCTATATAAATGGTCACAATTACAATTACTTTATATATGCGAAGCATATATAGTTTTATATACTCGATGGAGAAATTTCTTTTTTAAATGCACTCTCGTGTGTAGAGGTCATATAGAAATACTTTGTTCAGTATTATGTGGCGTGGTTCGATTGATAAAGACCAGCATTTACTACTGCAAAGGATGTTTTATAAAATGTTGTGTCAAATGTGCATAAAATGAAATAGTTCATGTTAGAAAATGATTCTTAGCTGGCATGGCTGAGAAAAAACTTTAGAATTGGCGACCTGTAAAATTCTCTATATATATATATATATATATATATATATATATAGACTATAGACCTGCGATATGGCATGGAACGCAATTAGCATGTCGACGCATTTATGCTTCGTCATCTAGATTACTTGGTCCTGAAATATAGGGGGAAGTTCACCTTTCTTCCATACTCTTATACTGGTGAACTTAGCACGGTCAAAATGACTATTGAAAACTAAGAAACTGTTATAACAATGAGACTAATATTAGTCCCAGGAGTAATATTAGACATAGGCCAGTCATTTTATGCATTATTGTAAAAACATACAAATCGAATTAAAGCCAGAGTTTGGATCCGAGTTCGAGATTACGAATTAATAACTTATGAACCTATAGTTGAAATAATGAACTCACGTCAAAATACAAACTAAAATGTATTGTATAGGACGAATAAGAATTTACAGCCTTGTCACCCCTGGGTCAATGGACTCGCCTAATTTGCTTACGACGTCATTTTGAAAGTAAGGCGTCTTCAGATCGGTAATCCGTATTATCTTTATCTGCAACAAACAATTACTTCAACGTTTCTTATTATTTATCCTAGAAATCAATCATCGTACGTTAAGGATATTAAGGTATTTAATTTCTTCAACGATTAAACGATACGATCGAAACAAAATACGATTAATTTACAGATATTTCACGGCTGTTTATACGAGCGTCATGCGAGAGGAGTCGTTCGAAAAGGCATGCGAAGGCGGGGCTTGCATACGATTGACGTGTTGCTGCAGTCCTTGTATGAGCATGCGCGGTAGTAGAGGACTGCTGTGATGCGTCGACGTCGTATGCTGAAGGGTGCCCGCGTTCTGACGTAACAGAATGGCGTCCATGTTGGTGACGAGGCTAGCCGCGTGAGGGTCGTAGGCGGCCCAGTAGGGGTTCGTCTGCAGCATGCGCTGAACGGCCGCGAAGTTGCCCGCCTCGGCCAACAGCTCGAGCCCCACTGCGGTCTGTCGCTTCCATTTTGTTCTGAAAGGAATGCAGACGACATTATAATCATGAATAGTTGGTGATAATTGTAGTTTAACGACACTGGGTGATAACAAGGATCATTATCGTCGCCCTCCTCTTTTATCCAGGCTTGGGATTGGCACTATGAGAATGCAAACAGTATAGGAGTTTTCGATATACGTAGGCCCATTAATTAGATGTAAGTTGCTTGTGTATACTGTCGTAAGTTGATGCGATGGTCTCGAATGACCTTTCAACATTGGAAGTAGTTGAAGAATACCTTTAGCTTCCGTTTACCATTATTTTATTATACTCCTGCAAATGTTATCTTTTTATTTGTGTCAAACCGTACAGTGGTCATTGTAATGCTCGATATAGAAATGTCAAAAAGTCTGCAAAATATATACGAAAAGCGCGTTGAAATTAAGTTTAAATGGATGTTTGGCCTTTGTGCAGTGTAACGCAAATTTTACTTCAAATTTTAATCATTCAAGCAGTGTCCTGCCGATTTAGTCGCGCTAATTAAATCACGTGATAATCAGACAGATGTAACAGGTCGATAAATACGTCACGTTACCGTTAAATCGTGACAATGATATGCATTGACATAATTTGACCCCCGTTGGCGCAGCTTACGCCCGGAAATCACGTGACGATACGCATATAGACTCTTAATCGCAATTTCGGCAAGAATAAAAGCCTTAATTAAGTTAATTCGTATGATTTAGCAAGTGCACCGCTGCACGCTACAGTCTGCATCGAAAGATGACACGTAATTAATCTGCTAAAATCGAACGAACAGGAAAACTAATCGACACACGCCATACGTCCCGAAAATTATTCATGACCTACACCCGATCGGAAAATTTATCGAGCCAGCTCTGATGAAGGTTTTAATATTTACTACTTTGTAAACATTATCGCCTTTGCAATTCCCGTGGACGACTCGCCGATCGATGCTGCAGCCAGGATTAATACAAGACCGCAGTCGATTGTTGCACAGACTTGCAAGCATCGTCTCTCGGAAATCGTGAATGTAATAATTATTGCTCTTTGGAGTGCGATTTCTCCTTCTGTTCGCTCTGAAAATCTATCTGGCAGTCTCCTCTTTCACTTTTCTCAAAACCCGCTTCTTGCCGCGGGGCCCTGCTCACTGGCAGCGCGAGAACTGGCTGGTTTGCTGGCTGGGTGGCTGACTGATTGACTGACTCGCTGGCTGACATTCGACTCACATGCAATACTATTATACCTCTTCAACCTGCATCTATTTAAATAGCTCCTTTAACTAACTTGGAAGTCGTTATCAATTTTTTTGCACTATTCGCATCTTTGTATGTAGCATGCTTTGAAATGAACGCGTTGGCAGATGCAGGAAATAGGAGTTCATGATCACTCGACTGATAGGTATAGATCTATCGTATACATACAATTAACCGACGATCAGGGGTGTAACAAGCGGGGGGGGCAGAAGTGCCCCCCCCCCCAGTTTCAAAACTGGGGGCACGGCCCCTCAGTTTTAGTACTCAGTGCCCCCCCATGTGGCCCCCAAATCGGTTCTTTTTTATGTTTATCCAATGGATTTTTAAGAATACTTTTGTTAAGATAATTCGTGCCCCCCATTTTTCAAATTTCTGGGGGGCAAAATTCAAAAAGTGGGAGGGCAAAAAAAATTTTTGCGCTTTGACCAATATTTTTTTGAATTATGCCCCCTTCCCACTTTTTAAAACCTTGTTATACACCTCTGCCGACGATTTATATAAACCGCTATTTAATGACATGCGTTTCTTGCAAGTATCAAAATTAATTTAATTAAACGCGTGCTTCAATTCATTAGAGATTGCCCTCGTGTGTATAGATCAACGTTCACATCGAGGAATTTATACCTGACTTTCCTCGAAATAGGACTTACAACATTTGTTACTTGGATAAAATTTCATGGAAAAGCATTTACCAGGGCATAATTTTAACGATTGTGGTCTCAAACTTGAAGCTTGATTAGAGGCATCATTGTAAGCTCTACAGGAAGTCTTATTGGAAAATTTGAATTAAGCTTTATTATTTAGAAGCCATATCAGAATTTTATTTATTAGAGTCTAGCTGTATATAGATTAACACTGCTTGGGAAAAAGTAGGACACATATAGAAGGCTTGATATCGATGCAATCGTCTTTTCACGGAAGCACCTAATGCAATGACAGAGCATGGGAGTCAACGCAATCTATTGAACAACATTTAGGCTAGCACAGAGAGCGCCTCTGAATAGATATCTCAAAGGGGCGCTATATAAGTGTTCGATTACAATAATTGCACGAAACGTTAACCGATCAATTGATCCGCTGGATCGCGTCTTTAGCATGGTCAGCATGCAGCCAGAAGGACAGTTAGGACACTCAGTATACATCTCGATAACACGGCAGTTAACGTGCTGAACTGTCACTCGAAAGGTCGTGGGGGGTAGGTTAAATCCCCGCCAGGACAGAAATTTCGTTCGGGTATTGTGCTCCGCGTAGGCCCCCCTATCAAGTTCGGCCACGACGAGCACACCGACAGTACACTGGCGATGGGACGCGACGGCGAGGGAGAGGACTGGCCACTCGCCCTCGTATATAACGAAACCAAGAAACTAAGTCGCTATAGCATTCCATACCGGTGGCTGCCTCGGGATAACCTAATCGACTGCTCTCTTTTCTCTTTTTCTCCTCATCTCATTTATAAACTGCCGTGAAACAGAAAATCGTGGTCGCAGCGTTTGATTGCTTGGAAAAAACCTGTCTTATAATTTCATATCGGATTGGACAACATGCCCTCTACTCCCCCGGTTAATGATTTCCAATTCCCATTTAGCCTGAATGACCATCGATCGATATAGTGGCCATTAATCTATAATGGCGCTATAAGAATAACTGAGCAGTTGGGATTATGGCCTCCTTTAAGGCTGCTTGACATGCAATTAAATTCGACGTATATTAAACTTTTTATTATCGTGTCCCATCTTTAGATTTAAATAGCGCATCTCATACATCGTGTGATATTAATGCGCATGGTCAGTTTGAACTATTGAAGAATATTGTATTGTATTTTCATATTGATATAGCGCCTTCCCAGTACGCCTAACCATGCAGAGGTGCATTATTATATATGATCATTTGATTAGATAAGAGCAGCTTCCTGTCACATGGCCATGCACAACACCATATAAGGGCATTGACGTCATGTCAGGTGTCATTTATAGTCGTAACGTCATAAAAAAGGTGTCTTCGTGACGAGAAGAGTTTTTAATGGATGTGTAATGATTGTGTAAAATGTGCACCTTGAAGGTTTTTGTATTTAATTATTTTTTCAGAGCTGAGATCCTCTATGGAAAGATGAACCGTTAGAAGCGCTGCCAGTGTGCAATGCCCAACGGGAAGAAGCAAGTTTTGAGAAAAGCAAAAGAGATGAGAGATTGCCTTGCAGATAGAATTCTCGAACGAACAGAAATAGAAAAGGCGTATCCCATGCAAAGAGGGACCAATAATTGAAGCAATGAATGGAAACCATCATAGCTGTTCCATATAGTACGAGGAACCAAGAGGTCAAATCTATTGAACGAGTGAAGTGGTGAGGCTGAATGAGGCTGAAATGTTAGGTATACGCCAGATATTTCGAGGCAAGACCTCGATGAGCTTGAAGATTAGAATGAGGAGCTTAAATTGTATGCGAGCATGGAGGGGGGAGGTCAACGAAGTTCATCAAATATAAAGGTAGAGATGCGAGAGTAGCGGGGAAAGTAGGCTACCAGTCTTGCAGCTGTAACATTATGTAACGTTGCGAAACGTTGTGTAACATTGTAAACATTTTTATAACATTGTGTAACATTGTGTAACATCGTGTAAGATGTGTATGTACAGTACACGTGCACTGACCTTCTATTCTGGTACCAGGTCTTGACTTGTGTGTCGCTGAGGTTGAGCTTGGCTGCCAGCTCCATCCGGTCTTGGACGCTGAGGTACTTCTGTCTCTCGAAGCTCTGTTCTAACGTGTTCAGCTGGTGATCGGTGAAGGCCGTTCGGGCCTTTCGTGTCTTCTTCGTCTTCGTCGACTGACCAAGGTCTTGCAAATGGCCGCCGGAAGACAGGGACGACCGCTCTTTCGCATCTGTAATGTATACACATAATATGTTGAACCATTTATGCAATGCAGCAAAGGGACCGCAAAGTATTGGATAACACTCTGGGGCGCAGAGCTGAAGAACTGAGCTCGATATCCGTTTGCCCCGTAAGGTTGATATATAGTCCTTCTATTGCTTGGCCGCTCCTTTTGTTAAATTTGACGTATTATGCAATGGATACCTTGTATAGCTGCCGACAGTTAAATTCGACTCTTGTAATAATTTTTCATTATTCTGTACTTGTGGCCATACTGCGGTTTGTCAGTTTGAAATAATTAAACGATGATTTTAAATAAGTGCAAGGCTATTTCAAGCACGACATTGTTCACGCTTTTTACAAGTGACAATAATTTTATATTATTCTAATCTTCATGGTGAAAATGTGGATGTGTACGCATTTTATCAGGATATTTAATGTGACGAATTTGATAGGATCTCTCAAATGTGTGTCCCCAAAATGGATATCTGGGACTCTTCAAGAAATAAGTGTTTTAAGAAAGGTGGATAATGTTCCGATGCATATAAGGAAATGAGTGAAATATTTAACTAACTTCTGCTGAACTTGTTGCGCAATTGTGCGTTTTACGTTCATTGAAATTACTGTAGTGACAAAATAGCATTTCCGAAAGATCAAATGGCGAGGGAGAAAGCTTTTTCCTTCTTTTCCGTGTGCCGAGGCTGAGAAAGTAAAGTCGCTAACACCGAGTAAACATGGCTGCCTCTCCACATTGCTCCCTTCTAATCCACCTCTAAATTTAGAGTATACGACGCATTTGTAAGCTGTTTTTGGTCACAAGCGCACAAATAGCCTATACGCTGCGCGACATCAATAATCGTATTTTAGATATTATAAGAAGCAAATAAGTCTAAAAGATTTACAGTTTTCACAGAACTAGAATATATCAAATCTTGCATAAACCATTCTTCGTTTGAAACATTGTCATCATTTTCTGTGACATTACTATCACTCTGTAAACTTCGCGCTGTTGGATATGCCTTCGTTTTGCAGGCGTCGATCATTAAGATATTGTTTTTATGCCAAGTATACTCGAACACTCGTTTGGTGTATACGATAGACAGTGTAACTGATATTGTCATAATAGCCAACCCTTCGTATCTCAATTGTACTCCAACAAGTGTCACAGTTTATCATTGTTCGAGTGTTGAATAGCACCTCGATCACGTTATACAGCGTCGGAAATACATCGTCGACTGCGGTGTCACCTTAAGACGTCTTGAAGCCACCCCACGTCAAGCCTTGTGCCTCACGTGGGGCCCTTGATGGACTGCAATTCACCGGGATCCCCTCGGATACCCAACCGAGTACTGATTAAACCGAACGCGATCGCTGAGGTATATACACCGACCCCCGTCTAGTTCTCAAAGCTCGGTGAACTTCTACTTCCACGCCGGTCCACCCAAAAATCTCGACTTTCATACGATAATCGCTTCGTACTCAATCGGTACCTGCAGTCGACGAACAACTTTTCGTTTTTCCCCGTAGTTGCCCTCGCCTTTATAACTATCCCGAATGCGAAGCTTAAGGTACACCGCTGTTGCCTTTGATGCCGTCTTCACACACGACCCGTTGTGTGTAACTGGATACTTAACCAAGTGCAATTTTTTGACGTCTCGTGACATCCATCGGGACAGGGAATACGTGGATCCGCCGCTGCGAGAGGAGAAGACCCGACGACGAATACACGCTTATAGCACATTGTCGTCTGTATTTGTACTGCATCGTATTGTGTTTCGCAGCATTGTATTAGAGTGCATTGTAGCAAAATGTATTATATTTTGTTTGGTTCGTGTGATTCGCGTGTATACACAATACGTTGCTAACTGCTTTAATTGCATTGTCATAAGTCGTATGTGTTCTGTTTTTTAACATATTGTATCTTCTTGTGTTGCTAACTGACAAGTTACAACTTTTATTGATCTCAAAAGCACCAAGCACATGACAGCTATGACATCTCACAGTGCGCGTATACCGAGCATTGGCCGTGGATCATTGGAGACCCAAACGAGTCACAAGCCTCGCTCAATTAGCTCTACGTAGCGTCACCTTACTTATAACTAAATTACGGTGATAGCTGGTTATAATGAGTTAAAGATGGGCTACCATCTCAAATAATATTACTTACTTAGTAGCAACGTGTAAATTTTCAAGGCAACTAAAAATATGTGAATAATTCCATGAAACATTACTAATTTACTATAATATAACACGGCTAACCATGTAAGACATGGATGTTCAAAAGTCGCTTGGTTGCGGTCCTTCAAGTAAATCTAGTGCACAACTTCTTGAATAGGGAGTACGTGAGTAGGGAGTACGTGAGTAGGGAGTGCGTGAGTAGGGAGTACGTGAGTGCATTTCTATTATCATTGGTACTGTGTTATTTTGTTACCATTATACGGCAAATAGAAAATCGTCGATAATAATTATTTCTGTGTTCACGTGGCATATACACAAACGATGCACCACGCAGAAGACGTCGTCTTGTGGCCATTGCACGCACAGCCATAACTTTAGTAAACTTGTCTAAAAATGCTTCAGGCGACAATAAATTAAGTTGTCCTAAATTTATTCATGAAATCACTCTCTTGGTTGCGGTTATAACATTCTCAAATTTCAAGATGTTATATTCTCGGTACACTTGCTATCCTGCATGTATGCCGTGTGCATGAGTATAGTACCATAGTGTATATGGACCTCTTGCAACAATAATATTATAGCTCATTTGTGCAGAAACACAAGACATCTTGATATGCCATGGTACATAGAATCGTTTAAAGACCATACAACATTATTACAATCAAAATATGGGTTAACAAGGGTAGGCTTATAATAGAAGTTCTTGCGGACATTGACTGCATGGAATGAATTAAAATAGTTTCGCTTGTGCACGGCAATTGCGCCAGTAATAATAATGTTCAATTCTGATATTTTTCAGTATTCAAACTCCAAGAAATTTAATGGGATGAGTTTTGGAAATGGAAGTTCAATCAATTCGTTTATTTGCATAATGTAACACTATATTCCTATTTGAGATTTTTTATTTGGAACTATAGAGGCGATTGGATGTAGACCTAAATCAATCTGCTAGAATATTTCATTCACTATTTGTTATTTTAATAAGTCTGGGTTATTTTATTTTCTATTATTCTTCAAGGTCTGTCACGAGACCAGACTACATTCGTATTGTCTGCAAATAAGGTTAACTAGAAGAAAAGTATAACATAAACATTGGAAAGCTCATTTATATGCAATCAAATCAATTGAATAGAGGAGAAAGGATGGAACGTTGTCGTACTTTATAACTTTCTAGGCTTCTGAGAAGTTAGCGTCGGGTTTCACCGCACCTGCACTTTGTCACTTGCACTTTGTCACTTGCACTTTGTCACTTGCACTTTGTCACTTGCACTTTGTCACTTGCACTTTGTCACTTGCACTTTGTCACAATTGTACTGCATTGATTTTCACTTTATTGTATGCAGTATATTGTATTGTTTTGTGTGACAACGCACTTAATTTAATTCTACATTGAATCACATTATGATCGATGTTACGAAATTTCTTCGCAATGTCCATTGTTATAATTATCATTATGCCATTATCAATAGGCCTAATATCAATACCAATATGATTACTATTATTATTTTAATAACTGTCATTATTATTATTATTTTATAATTATTATTATTATTATTATTAGTTGTAGTAGTTATTACAATCGTCCTCGTCGTTGTCATCATCATCATCATCATCATCATCATCATCATCAATACTGCTACTATTATTAATATTATTAATACTATTAATATTATTGTTATTATTATTATTATTATTATTATTATTATTATTATTAACGTATCTTCATATAGCGCCCCTTCAGGGCAGTCTACTAAAAGGGCTTCCGGTCCATCCCCCACTGAATAGATCAGCTTCAAAAGTCTATAGTGTACACCTGGTTTTCTGGCGATTATCTCTCACCGTTCGATGAGTTCGTTTCATCTTCGTTGTCATCATCGTCATCTTCAAGGTCAATCTCTGCGTGACCTTCATGATAATCCCTCGAACCGTCGCCAGGCGTAGTCATCCACGCACCCACCTGGCACGTGACCGCCGCCGCTTCCGGTAGCGTCGTTGTAGAGTCCTCGCGTTTGAGGTTGGAGGAAAAGCTTCGGACGGCAGGTGGCGCCATCAGCCTGTCTCCCAAAATGTCGTTGATCATGAATGAAGGTCGGCCGACGGTTAGCGCCGGGTTCTGTAGCCGCGCTTTGGCAAGCCCTGCCACCTCCGAAATGGAAAGGTCAGGCGAAGAGGGGTGCAGAGGTCTCAGCGGGCAGGACCAGCCGCGTTCTCCTCTCGCTATCCCGCCATCGCCCCTCTGGCTGACCGAGTCCGCGAGGCCCTGCAGGGCTAGGGTTGCCCGCCGATCCGACGCCGACGGCTCTGACGTTACGACCGACGATGACGTTTCAACTGACGATACTTCCATGTCCGCTTCTGTTTTGGTCGAATTTATATGGCGCCAACTTAAAGTAATATCGTTTGATGGATGTTCAGTGATTATAGACGAAAATCGAAGTAACTGTCTCTCTTCTGTCAATGAACTGACCACACTATAAGAATTCCGAAAACCGTTGTTATGTCATCAAAACAATAGCATCGAATATCGCATAAGTGATGATTGATTAGACCAAGAGAGACGCCGTTCCTCGCTCAAAGCGTCGATTAATTAATGCGACATAAACGATCTAAACGAAGAATCTGACACGATCTCTCGCATCCATTTAGTCATCGCACTCCTAAACTGCGATCGCAAAAATCTCGCCGCGTCTTCGATTGCACGCATTTAAAACTCGCTATTTTACGGTCGCATTCCGTTTTTGTTCGTCAAGGCTCTCCTATCCGATTGGCTGGCTGTCAGGCTTTGATTGGCACCGCCGCGCTGCAGTCATGCCATGTCGGCTCACTACAAAGCGTCTTAGATGTCCCCGCCCAAAATGCACCGTGCCGCAACGGGTCATTTGCGGAAGGCGGTCTCTTTGGAGGATACGAACAAGCGCCTGTCAGAAGGTAATTGATTGGCCGGCCTTGGCTAATGAACTGGTTGATTAGTGACAGGTAGAAGGTATAATAGTCGGGAACGAAATGGTGTCTTATTTACGGGTGCCAGCGTCTGTTTAGCGATGTCGGGGATCGCGATTGAAAGAGGAGAAGGAACGAGGCACGAATTGTCCGGTGGTTTATGGGGTTGCACCGTTCACCCTCTGCTTCCTTCCCAGGGTGCATTACATGGATTGGACAACTCGCTCCCTACTAGAGAGTTCCCGAACTGAAAATGGAATTTGTGTGTAGACAACATAGGATTTCTACGTAAGAGTTCATCATTAAGAGGGACTTGTATGAATTATATATCAGCCAGTTCATCCATCCATCCATTCATCCATCAATTCATTCATCTATCCATCTATTCATCCATCGATCCATCTATCCATTCATCCATCAATTCATTCATCAATTCATTCATCAATTCATTCATCAATTCATTCATCTATCCATCTATTCATCTATCCATCCATCGATCCATCTATCCATTCATCCATCAATTCATTCATCTATCCATCTATTCATTCATCAATCCACATACACGGTGAACGCAAAAAGAACGAACCTCCAGAATAACTAAAACAATTTGTGCAATATTTGTACATTTTAATAAAATATAGAAAAACTTTAGTTTAACTATAAAGAATCGCAGAATCTAGTTAATATAACATTTGTTCGAAATGTCCTCCTTTTGCCTGTAATTCTGATTGTGGCGTAAAATATTGTATTATTATTCCGTGTCCCATGCACACTGACCGCCATGTTGTAAACAAATGACGCCACAGAATTACGTCACCATGATGTCACCTTTTAAACTGGTACAGCGCATAATTATAACATTTGCCCATACTATTATAGTTGGGAGTAAAATACAGTTAATATCAATAACAATTTTAATATTTGGTATTTATTTCTTTAATTATTGTAGAGGTTTCTACTTTTTCCGTTCACAGATGCAATGTACATATATCGCTAATATATCCTTAATATTTATAGGCATAAAGTCACCGAGAGCATCCTAGACATCCATTGCAACTCATATTTCTATCCATCCATCCAACCACCCCTCCATCCGTCCGGCGCTGGCCACCTAGCGGCACTGACGAGAATATCTCAGCTCCATTTCGAAGCGGATACCCATAATCCTCAGCCACGCGTCGATAATCGCCGACCGGAAGCAGGCAACGAAATACGCCGTCAGATGGCGCCGCCCGCCACCGCGGACTACGGATGGCGAGAAGGACCCAGCCAGCCTAATTACGTCATTACCGGCGCTAGACCTGATTGGCTCGAGTTCCCGCTCAACGCCACTAACGATATTTAAATGATACCAAGTGACGAGTGACGGCGATCGTTAGGGGGCGTGTTGATCGCTCTGTGGAGGCGTCATGAATACAGTTAAGAGGCTCTAGGAGTGATCTGTCGTCCGCGTTGATCGATGGTTTATATATAGGTTCCGATCGTCGATGGAGAGAAAGAACTGGTGTTTTTTGGTAATATTGTATTTTTTTTATTGTACTTAAGTATTTATGGAGCGCTTTCTCCTTCTATTAATTAACTCCATATAATTCTATCCGTCAGTCTCTCTCATCTTCTTTCGCTTTTCTCAAAACCTGTTTATTTTCGCGGGGCTCTGCTACGAAATTACGTGTGACCTCTGACCCTTCCCAGTATGAAAGCATACACACGATCGAGGCGCATTTATATAGCGCCCTGGGCCAGTCTGGCGTCGATCGTTACAGTTGAACATCTGTATATGGATGTAATTACAACTCATGAACCTGTTCTATACTCTGGTGGCCGGCTGCAAAAAGCCTCTCGGGCCTATTTGCAAAGTAGATCAGGTCACGACGGGGTCAATCAAGTGGCCCTCACAGATAAATCGGTCGTACACTGGTGAATTGATTGGCTGTAGCTCAGTTGCGATTGATGAGGCGTTGATTAGCACGATTACTGACGTCATTATGTAATTACAGAAGGAGAACAGGTACCACGTGATCGTAATGTACGTCTGTATAAAAGAGGAATCATTCCTCCAATTAATAAATCATTAATTCATTCAGTCATTCACTCAATACGAAAATTTTTATAGCGCCACTTCAAAGTTATTATGCTCAGGAGCGCATCACCAAGAGCCAGTTTAGAAGCTATAAGGGGTGAAGCCTGCAGCTGCATAATATATATATACTAACTCACCTTCTATAGAAGTCAAGCAAGCGCTTCATAAATGCGTGAATATGCACTATGTTAGGGTGGAAATTCCAGTTAGTTGAATGCTATAAGATCTGCAACTATTGACATTTAAGTTTCGCAACAAACCTATTCATGCAGTTTCTCAATTAAACCCTATAATTATGCTCGCAGTACATAATTTAGGTAATTGCACGAATTAACATAATTACATACTTTCGTATAAGTATAAAACGAATTGACAAGCATAATATTATTAACTGTAGTAGCCTACAGTTAATACGAACGAATACCCTGCACACAAGTGCACTAAAATATAATAACAAAAAGTGAAGGTGTACACACCGAGACATGCACACTTGTAATTGTGTATATAAAAATGTAGAAATGCAGAGTGAGACATATGGAGGATTGACGCACAGGTGACAGGTCAACTGTTGTTGAGATGTTGAGCGACAAACTGATTGGCTACTAATTAACAAGATACCTCTTCGCCTCCTCCCCTTTCTCCTCCTCCTCCTTCTCTTCCTTTACCTCCTCCTCTTCCTTTTCTTTCTCCTTCTCTTCCTCCTCTTTCCCCTCCTCGTCTCCTTCGTCGCTGCAGGTAATAATCGCCGACCGATCAACCATCTGTATCCACCCACTTAGCTGCTTCTGGCAGATGATCATTTATACAACAGCAAGATGTCTTTATGCATGCATGGGTACATATATATATATATATATCATAAATAGATCTATATATAGACACACAATGACGACAGCTCAATTAAATAGCATTCTCCGTTTATATACAAACACATTTAAATATTTATATTTTCAAATATATAGCTTAAATGCAATATATAGACTATCCATTGACGTAATGCATGTATATATATATATATATAAATAGCTTAGTTGTATATGATAGGTGATACAGTATGTTTGTGTCTGATTTCAGTATAGATTGAGCACATAATTGACAGATTTTTCTTTTCATACAAACATAAATATATATATATATATATATATATTACATATGTATACTTAGTTTGAGAAGATTGCTATATATATATTGATAGTAATCTTCTTAGAATATATATATACATGAATATATACTCCATAACGTAGTATACTAAACGGTGGATATGAACATTGATGGCCGGAGGACATTTGATGGCAAGACTCGAGACTCAGTCGACTTTGTCGTTAGCGCTTAGAGCGACTTCGCGATTTTCCGACAATGTCGCCATTGTGACACTGTGAGCCCGATTTGCGAAAGTTAAAGGCCTTCACAATGTGATCGTTTAAACCGCGGTCGGGCGGTAGTTACCTTTGACGTGAAGTCAGAAAAGGACGAGTTTCTGCCTGTTACCGCGATAATTATAAGCCTCTATCGTAGATAATACACCAGCGGCATGGTCGGTATACGTTAAATGTATGGAGGCCGTACCATAAGAGGCAAATGCCGCCACACTAATGGGCGTTGGTATACATCCGTCCGTATAAGGGTCTTTAGGCGTTTTGAAAATATACCCAATGATATGTATTATGTCCCGAGTGGGTGTGCATGCGGCTCTGAAGTCTGGTGAGAGGAGAGACTGTTGTGGCAAAAGGCTGACAGGTTTAAATCGTCTGGATTTGTCATTATTAAACTGGATACAATATACTGCAGCGTTCATAAAATTAGATAATAACTAGCTGGGGAATCAGGCGTTGCACGGGTTGAGACAGGGTTTGTGGCCCTGGAGAGCAGAAAGAGGGCGGTCGCGGGATTAACCAACCCCTCGAATGCGTGTCCCAGGTGTTCCCCGACCCAACGGTGAAGGTTTCGAGTCAATAATAGCTGTAAAACTGTGCAAATGCATAGCCGGACAGACACACAGAATCTTTGCTTTATATATAGAGGTAACGCTAAAGATCTGTAACTGTGTAATGTATAAGGTTATGATAAATAGGCAACAGGTTAGAAGAGGTTATAATGCACATATATATATATATATTGAGGTAAGAGAATGGTATACAGTGGATGTTACTGGGTATTTATAGGTAAGGTTACCAAGGTAATATGTACAAGATATATTTAAACAGCTCATGAGGCGTTGAAGTCCATTGA
>CAUFVP010000023.1:0-22273 GCA_959347315.1 Bimastos eiseni
CCCCAGTCCGTAACCCACCGCCACCCTCAGGGACTCATCGTCAAGTCTCAGCCCGCAGTTTGTAATCGGTAGGGCTAAGAGCCAGTCGCCTGCGTGTGGGGCTTCCACTGCTCTAAGATGTGCCTGATTCTGGGAATCAGGCATTCTGGAGGCGAGGTCTGCCACTCTGAGCTCGATCAAAGGGTCGTCCCATCTCGATTGTTTGTGAGCCCAAGCTTCTTCCGGCTCTGGTACTCCGCTGGTTTCCCTCCATTTGGCCTGAAGGATCTCCAGGGCAGGGTCCTTTTTAGGCTTTCCTCGCAGAATCCTTGTCTGGAGTATATCAGTGGCTGCGGCCGATGCCAAGAAGGCTGAAAGTGCCAGCGAAACCACTGATAGGATGCCCAGTCCTCCTCTTTTGATGGGCAGGGTGGCTTGGAGCCATCCCTCGTCGGTGAGAACAAGATTGAGCACCTCAGCGAGGTCCACCCTCAAGGCCTTGTCATACTCCTCCAGTCCTTTGTGGCCTTCGCATGGGCAGGTTTTGAGGGTATATAATAGTCGGGTGGCACTCAGCGAGTATCGGAACAAGATGAGGGCGTCGTGTGTGGCGATGGACGTTAGTTTTTCTATCATGCGCATTAGCTCCACTGTGCGCGCATTCAAAGTGTTCGTCAAGGCCGTATCCGTTGACAGAGGTGCGCCTAGGAGCGTGGCCTCTGAAGGGTTAGTCCATCTGAACTGTCTTAATGGTTCGAAGTCTCTCTGGATATCTGCAGAAGTCGAAATGATCTCGCATTTTGTTCGATTTAGGAAAAGGCCGAGTTTTTCGCATTCGGTTTCGAGTCTGTTTATATCTTCCGCAACCTCTTCCGCTCTGCCACCTAGTGTTAGGTCGTCCAGAAAACCTACTGTGAGCGGCGATTTCATTTGGATGAGGATGGGCTGTAGAGGTAGACAGAAGAGTAAGGGACCCAAAGGGTCGCCTTGTTGGGGCCCCACTTGGGACAAGACACAGTATCGACCATATTTAAGATGTGAGTGTTCCAAGTAAGCTAGATTGCAAAAAAGTGCCAGTTCAGGAAGAATGTTATATAATGCTGTCAACATTTCAAGTCTGTATAGGCTGTTGAATGCGTTGGAGAAATCTATTTTGGCTATGATTGTTTCGTTGTCTAAACTGTTCAAAAATCGTCTTGTTGCGTGTACTGCTGCCTCACATCCTCCTGGTATACCAACTCCGACTTGTCTGAGTTGGTGTATTATTATTATTACTATTATTATTATTATTATTATTATTATTATTATTATTACTACTACTACTACTACTATTATTATTATTATTATTACAGCTGCACAAAAGAGCCTCTGAAGGCAACTGCATTGAAGCGCTGGATGCAGACTGACAATCGTTGGCACAAGTAGCTTGTCTCTCTAGGGTTTCTGGTGACCTGTGTCAGGAGGCGACCCAAGTCTTTGATGAAGTCCATTCCGTCGTTGTTGACTGGGCCCATGGTCTCAAAGGTCAATGGAATGAAGAGATAGGTAACAGCGAGGTGGCTGTACTTGATGGTCTTCCTGGTGGTTGCCACCTCCGCTGTAGCCCCCACTGAAGATGACGTGGCTTGGAGATATGATGGAGCCACAGTGTCAATCACTGTCGCACCCCATATCAGGTTCCATCCTCTTCGCCATGGAATCAGCGTCAGACCATCAGGGTGTTTTCCGTCCGTTCTGGAGAGTCCCGGGGGTTCCTTAATGTTTGGGAAACCAGCGCTTGTGAGGCTACGACTGATTATGTCGTTTAATGCTGCGTGCCTGGCGAACCGCCCTGGTCCAAGACCACAAGAAAGCCCGTGTGCTCCTTCCGCATTGACTCGTGACCCGCATGGGCATACGTGTGGCTCACAAATGCGTGTCCCCAGACGGAGACCCACCGCAATTCTAACAGCTTCGTCGTCTAGCCGAAGTCCACATGAAGTGATTGGTAGGGGAAAGAGCCAGTCTCGTGGTAGAAATTATCCGTCAGGCTCTATGAAATTAAAACTGTGTTAACGGTTCTCGCCCCCAACGGGCTGCTCAAACGATCCAATTAATGCCATGGCGTTAAAACTAGATTGATTCAAGGGGATCGCCTGTTACACTTATTACACTAATTAGGGGCCTATATTATTATTTTTTTAATTATTCTATAATTTCTCTTAGCTGTTCAATGACGTTGCAAACTGTCGGTCATCGATTGGTCAATCTTTGATCTTTGCGAATAATCTGCTTGGTAAATCTTCGATCTGTTTGATCAATTATCGATCTGTTCTATCGATCTGCTTGACTGGTTTGATTCGTGGTCTGTTGTGTTTCATCCTCTTCCACAGACATCATAATGGACTCGATGGTCGCATCTGGTCAGTTGGACTACGACCTTCGAGACAGAGTCCAGGAAGTGCTTCAGATGAAGCATAGGCACCAGTTCCAGCGCAAGGAGGGAAAGGGCCTCCCAATGATCCGGTCACTTGCGGACATTGGAAGGAAAATGTCAGCCAGGAACCTCGACGGAAAAGGTTTGTATCAGATACTAAACTTATTAGTTTCTATGAAGAAACATTGAAACTAAAGCTTCTGTAAAAAATTATCCTTGCTCACCTGAACGTCATTTTATCGAGCTGCCTGTCCTTGTCTTATCTTTCGTTTTACCCTTTTGCGGTTTTAGATTTGTTTGTTTCTCGTTCCAGACAGTGGAACGGCGCTCTCTAGCAGTGGAACAGAGAAACAACTGGGAGACTCTCTGCACGGTAACTAGTTCAAATTTCTCTCGTAATGGGAGTCCATCCATTACCAGTTGCTACTCTATTCAACTTCACTAACGAGGTTAAAGGTCTACAGGTTCACCAAATTTGACCGAGATATCTTGGTGGTGGTGGTGAGTGGGTGGTGGAGGTGGTGGTTGTGAAGATGGTAGTGAAGGTGGTTGAGTCGGTGCATTTCCAATGGCTGGGTTACTGATTTTCCACCTCTCGTTAATATCCATCTGGCATATTTCCGTTTTAATTACGAAAGTAATGACTCTGAATCTCTCTTCCTTATGCGTTTCCCACAATTAATATCTTTTGCTTATTTCCTTTGCTAGATCGTCATACATCAGTAAGTGTCCTTAATTAATTATGGATTACCAATTACCATGCACGACCCTAATAACCCGCCATCCGTTGGACAACTGCTTGGTGTTGTTGTTGCAGTTTACCGACATTGTGTGATAACAAAAATCATTAACGTCGCCCTCCTCCTTTGTCTAGGCACGGGACTGGCACTGGCCGAGTACTACCAGTGCTTGTTTCCCTCTCATCCCTTTTAAATCTCATTAGTCTACATGAAAGTTTTCATGTCGTTAGTTAGGAACTATAAATCTAATTGCATCTTCTTCCGGCGACTGACTATCCGTTCCTCAGATTCACATTTCGGTGTGACCTTGAACGCGCTGCAAATTTGGTTAGCAATATTAATTATTTAAGAAGGTGACATGTGAATCACACGAGAGTAGGAGAGGGAATTGCAGTAAATTGTAGAAGGTTGACTTAGTGTGTTTCACCTCTGATCGATATAGCAGTTCGTTGGAAATTAGAAGGGACTGGGCTAGTACCTAACCGTTTGAGCTTTGCTATTCTCTACTGCGAAAATTGCGACTACTAGAAACAGGAAAAAGCCTCAGGCGCTCACGAATGAAATTGCTTAAGACATGGTCAACGAGTAATTGACTAATAACTACAGAAAACGCCATTCCATGTCACCCAGAGCACACTCAGAGCTGAGCGACAACTCTCGCCCTGTGTTCCAATCACCGAGTGCACTCGGTTCAGATATAGAACGCATCCTGACTTAACGCTTGTCACCTCTCAACGCATTTAGTTTGGAGTTCCTTATGTATCCGCACCAAAATGACTGGATTAATGGAAGACCGACGGAGCTCTCGCTGCTGCTGTTGTCAATGTTGTAAGAGGCTTTCATCGCGTAATGGCGGCATTTGTCTAGCAAGTGGTGACACTTTTGACAATGAATGACCATGACAATGTCCATTGTTCATCGATGGCTATACTTAGCGTCCCTTTCCCATTTGACTCAATCTGCTCATCTCTAGCGACGTTATCTTTTACCTTCCTCCTCCACTCTTTCATCCTTCCATATCATCTTCCCCTCCCTTATTTTTTCTATTGTCTCTCTTATATTTCGTTTCTTAGCTTCCGTCGTTCTCATATACTTAACAAATATCATACTGAAGAACTAGACATCTTCAAATTCCATCCATCCATCCATCCATCCATCCATCCATCCATCCATCCATCCATCCATCCATCCATCCATCCATCCATCCATCCATCCATCCATCCATCCATCCATCCATCCATCCATCCAGCCAGCCAGCCAGCCACCCACCCACCCACCCACCCACCCAACCCACCCACCCACCCACCCACCCACCCACCCATCCATCCATCCATCCATCCATCCATCCATCCACCAACCTATCCAGCTATCAATCCACCTTTTCATCCATACATCCAATTAAATATTCATGTATAATTAAAAAATGGTTGATGAAACATTTCAGAGAATACATCAAAGCCCAATCTCGGTTCCTCTCACCTCACTCCGACCGGTTTATCAAAATCCGGATCATCGAAGGACATCAGCGGGGATTTGGCTCGTGATGGAAGTACCTCTGATATGGGAGACCCTCACAAGGTCTGTACGTCTTCCAGATCTTACAATCATTTACTTTGCATGGAATTTATTCCTTTGTCTAATCAATCAAACCAAACTTGCAATTATGATTAGCAGGCACTTTGCAAGAAATTCGTCCCTCTTTTTTTAGCCACATAATACATCAGTTAACTCGGGGGAAATGTTTCCGTGATCAATTACGTTCTGAGACAGGAATCGACAAACTTTGACCCGAACCAGTAAATCTCGAAACCATGAGAGCTAGTTGGGAGTCTGGGAGGGTGTTCGTGGTGTAATTACCCAGTTCATTTAATTAGCTAGTTGAGTGGATTGAGGACCAAAGCCTGGCATCAAAGACTTTTCGACAAATGATCACTTTGACCTAGACCTTGACCTTAGGACAAGTACGTCTGAAAATTACACTTTTATGTATGACGTAATCGTCGTAATGGATGCCTTGCATGGCTACCGATATTTAAAGATAGTATTATTATTATATCATCGTTAGTTAGAGGTTTTCACCATAATTGTTTTGTCTATAATTATGTGGAAGCTATTATTTATAAAACGTATATAATATACATAATATGTAGCAATTAATGGCAGCATAGCTTCGTAGCTGTCTTCGCTCCGCTAAGAAACTCTAGAGATGACTCCATACATGTTCGTGGATAGTCAGGTGCGTGCGCTTGCGTCTTAGAATTAGCTTATGCTATGCGCTTTGCAATTAATCATTTGCAAAAATTGACTTTTTCTACGATGCACAGCGCGTTGAGGAGCGCAGCCAACATGCACTGTTTCGTTTTTGAGTCGACGTCTAAACTGCATTCTTGGTTTTACTTCAATTTTCTTTAGTGCCAATTGTAAGCTCAGCTCAGTGCGAAGCCTGATTTGCAGACGCTGCTAATGGGTCTTCTCTTAGGATTTGATGACGTTTGTAACTGGTTGAATGACGTTTGTGACTGGTTGAATGACGTTTGTGACTGGTTGAATGACGTTTCTCACTGGATTTCTATTTCCCATCTGCGTGTAATTAATATCTCATTGGCTTAAGAACCAGATGAATGGTGCCACTCTCTCTTCCGACCAAAAGACATCAGCTGACACTTATAAGAAATGTGTAGAAATGGCTGACACTGTTTAGTTTAGTTTGAACTGAACATCCAAATATCTACATCTGAGAATAGGTTTAGGGGATCTGTACCATTTGTCCGGAACTAAATCGGACTTATTGCATGTTTCTGTTTTATATATGTCATCTGTGTTCTAACTATGTCTGAGGTTTTACCAGTTCTATTCACAAACCGTGAGTGCAGCCAAACAGTGTTTTAATTTATATTGCCTTTGACCAAGGCAAATACACTCTCTTACTTTGTGAGAGGTTCCTAATATTATACAATGGAGATATATGTGATAAAACGCAACTGTATCTTTTATATTGCCCTTCTTCCAAATTTCACACTTCATCTTAAAACATATCATCTCTGGTGCTGAACAATTGACCGCTCGCTGCCTAAGTGGGAGCTCTTGTCCACTCTCTTGATGTTAAAGGCAACCACTCCATCCACACTGCTATCGTGCAGAATACAATCATATATGTTGGGTGTTTTCAAAGGCAACACCTTCCAACCCCTTCACATATGTCTGCTTGATTTCTAGCAATAAAACAGGCAACACAGTCTGTGCGTTAATGCGTCACTTTGAGGAATTGGTCGCTCTTAAAGTCATGTCTCAATGCAGTAATCACTGTTGTTGGTTTTGTATTAGATCAACCATACACCCTAGTTGGGCCACCTAACAAAATTGCTATGGTGTGGGAGAACAGATGCTAAGAGAAGGGTAGAGTGTGTGATAATTAGATTGAGGAACTAATAGTTATGTAAACTTAACGAGGACGAAAGGAAGATATTTAATTAATTGTGCATATTATGTACATGTAGGCATGCATGCACATGTGTATGTATGTGTATGTAGGCATGTAGATATACATATATATGTGTGTGTGTATGCATGTATGTATGTATGTATACGCCAAATTACTCAGCACCGTTAAAGGTCCCGACATGGGCGTTAAGATAAGACGTTTATGTCCAGAAGTCGCATTATGGAGCTGATATTAGCAAACATCACTGCACCGGAGGAAGAGGGAGAAGGAAAGGGAGAGGGGGTGTTTTGGAGGGAGGGCGAATGCTCTGCCAATAGCGGCTGCTTTTGAAGTCGTATGCGCCTGACAGGCAACAATTTACGTTTCCATGGAAACCCTCGGCTGAGTTGATGTGATTGCCATATTTTCACTGCGCTATCTAATTTTCAGCAATAAATTAGGTAAAGTCCTGAGTCTTGCTTCATCCTTTGTAGCAGAATCCTTCTTAATACGACCACGTACCGTTATTTATACAATACATACAAGCACTATTTTATTCATTGCAATACAACTATATTTGCCTGCACGCTACAATGACACTTCACTCGATATCGTCTTTAATTATATGTACAAATAGTTATCAATGTTCAACAACATCTCACGGATCATAGAAGCGTTGACGGTGCCCTCCTCATTTAACCAGGCTTTAGACTGACACTATCATCGTGAAAATAAGACGATGAATGAGATGACAGGCCACTCATTCTTAATAGCCGAAACTAAGAAAACAAAGGCCCTTACAGTTGCATACACTATTCGCCTTCAGGCTGCCACGCTGCTGTGTAGAAAGGTTTGCAACATTCGCCGGCAGAGAATCAAATGAAAGTGGTCGACAGTTCTGCTGTCTTGATCTCGAGTTAGTTACGGTGAGTTATTATCCGGATTAAACGAAACCACCCAACTGTGACAAAACGGAAAGAAATTCCATTTAGTAGACATCCGGCGTCGTTTGCTCTGTGGATCGTTATAAACAGAGCATCCTAAGTAGGATCCTGAATCCTGACGATATCTATCTACGTTAATGTGCTCTCCGTTGGTCCCGGTTGCCATGACAGCCTTGAAACCCACTTGGCTCCTCCTGCTGGTGCTTAATAGTCTTCTCGTCTTCTCAGCTAATAACGGATGCTTCGCACACATGCATTCGGTCATTTGGCAACTCATCAACAGTGAGTGCAATGACTGTTCACTGTAAGACTGATGAGATTGGTCAGCGAAGGAGAGATTCTGTCCACTCGTACGCCGAGGCTAAGCAAATGAAGTCGGTAACATTTAATACAGCGCTAAGGCACTTCATCTTATTTCTCTCACTCCCCACTCTGTCAGAGATACATACATACATACATACATACATACATACATACATACATACATACATACATACATACATACATACATACATACATACATACATACATACATACATACATACATACATACATACATACATACATACATACATACATACATACATACATACATACATACATACATACATACATACATACATACATACATACAGACATACAGACAGACATACATACATACATACAGACAGACATACATGCGTACATTCGTTCATGCACACATACATATAAGCATGTAATCGTCTGCTGCGTCGCTGTTGTAGCGTATTTTCAGACAATTGGTGCCAGATGTTGATCGCATTCTGATCAAGTCTTTGTGATCGAAAGAAACGATCTCATTATTACCCAGTTCCTGGAAGACAAAGGCCGCAGTGTCTGTCTGTCGGTCTGTCATTCTGCCTATTTGTCTGTGTGTCTGTCCGTCCGTGGGATATTAATAGTGCAACTGATCGGACGATGGTTGATTGCTTGCCCTATTATGCACACAGAGCAGGTTCAGAACAACCTCCTTGTCCTCTTCCTTCTCTTCTTCCTCCTCCTTCTCCTCCTTCTCTAATGCTCGGTTTGTTAACAATACGGGTTTCGGATTTCATTCAGGCAGTTACTGTGTGATATTAGAATGGAATCTAAAAACATAATAAATGTAAAATAATAATAATGATAATGATAATATTTATAAACATAATAATAATAAAGATATAGAAACCTTCGGTCCCCTCAATAGTGAGGGCCTCGCCTTTCTGTCTGAGACTGGACGCCGACTTTCGACAACTACCGGTGACACCCGAGAGACAAACTTCCTTTTCCAGAACTTGTCGGCATTGATCCAACGTTTCAATGCGGTGGCTTTTCAGGGCACCATGTCAAGATTACAGTCCACTGACAAGCGGCGACCCAGATAATAATAATAATAATAATGATAATTGTAATAGTAATAATAATAATAATAATAATATTATTATTATTATTATTTTTCTACCTGCAACTCATCTGTTTGTTCCAGTTGCCCTTGAAATTCCTGGACGTGTCCTATCCAAGCTATGACGTTGCATTTCCGCTGTGTCTCTGAATGGACGTTAAATTAATTTTCTTTTCCAACGTCTTTCCATCTGTGTCCAGCCATTGCATTCAGAAACACATTTCGGAATGTTTGTGAAGCCTAGCACTAGACCTGTTGTCTCGCAGATGAACATTTTTACTCCCAACATAATTATTTTGTTTTGGTTCCTGAAGGATTATTTTTGCCTTTGGTAAAGTTATAACAGTAGAATGATACAATGTATAGAGTCACTTGAAAGCCAAGCGCAGGGCACCAGGTTATTCAGGAGAGCCTTATCAACACTTTGATTACCTCTAGAAAACACCTGGTTGGCATACTGCCTTGCGAACTTCGAACAACTGCTTCAGAATTTTGTTTAATGATTTTATTTGCTTCAGTTAAGTTGATCGCACCTCTAGGGCATGTAATAATTGGATTAAAATATCCCTTCAAGCTAACAGGTCCAATGTTCTTGAGAAGCCCTTGAAGCAATGGTTGACGTTTTAGGTGATTGGATAAAAAGATTACATAATATCGAATTGTATCACTTATGTATACGCGGAGTGATTTAATTGCACAATTTTGTCTTGATCAAATAAAATTTATTAATGAATGTTATTTTCATGTTTCTCACTTTTTAAAGTTTGATCAGTATTTCTAGAAGAATTGAGGAAGATTCTCTCGTTTCTTTTTTAAGGTCAAATTTCATGAAAAAAGTATTAATTCTTCCCACTCTGCTTTTCAGCCGAGCCAGAGTGTCTTGACGAAGTTACTTTGATATTTCGTCTATTTTCTTCTGTTCAGTTCAACCAAAATATATAAATTTGAATAGCAAAATTTGAAGGAGATATTTGATATTTGTTATTTGCCCATCTGTTTATTCTGTTCAGTTCAACAACAAAAATATACAAACAAGTAAGAAAAGCAACAATTGAAGAAGATATTTGCCAATTTTTCTGCTTTCTTCTGTTCAGTTCAACCAGCATTTCTTGAAGAAGATTCCACCGGGAGCTGAGGCTTCAAACATTCTCGTTGGTGAAGTGGATTTTCTTAAGGTTCCGTTGGTGGCGTTTGTGCGCTTGTCAAAAGCCATTATCCTTGGCGATATAACGGAAGTTCCAGTTCCAACCAGATTCATATTCACACTGCTTGGTCCACCTGATAACCAACAAAAGTACCACGAGATTGGTCGATCCATTGCGACCTTAATGTCGGACGAGGTGGGCCTCCGTCTTGCTACCAATCAGTTCTGATCTGACTTATTGACATTTCTATTATTACAAAGATATCTTAAGTGAGTTTAGTCAGTCGCCATCTTAAGAATTGTTAGACATTATGATTACTATTGTTCAAATAGGTAAATGAGCATTCTTTATCAAGACTAAACAGGCGCCAAAAAAATTTAATATGCAAAGTAGACGATTATTTGTAAAAAGTTTTGCAACAATTTATTGTTAGACTTTTTATAAACAAAAGAATGTTAGACGGTGGAAAATGAGTGAGATGTTGGGTCTGGATGTTGGCCAGGTGTTCCACGACGTTGCCTACAAGGCTCGTGACCGCGATGACCTCCTGGCAGGCATCGACGAATTCCTTGACTGTGTAACGGTGCTTCCGCCCGGAGAATGGGATCCAACGATTCGAATTGAACCGCCGAAAAGTGTTCCGTCTCAGGTGAGCAACTTATTTCGAAGGAGCTCCTCATTTGTGCACCTCTTCGATGGTCTCTGTTGTAGCATTCGATGTTTAGGTGTTGGGTAAATTTGTTTCGTCTCGTTGAGGTTCATAGTGGAGAGTGACATGGGGACAACATTTGAATTCATCCTCACCCAACTTCCGGTGGTCCCTCCCAATCTCGTTCCATCCCTATCAGGTCTGTCCTAATCCCATTCGGTCTGCATTCCCATTACATGGAAGCAAATAGCAAGATAAAATTGCTCGTGTGTCTTAAACCATTCTCTTGAAATTTTGTACTGAATACTTGACTGAAGTTGAAACCCATTGAATATTCAATGATTTCAATTATACAGCGCCAAGTCTCTCATCATGTGCAGACTTTCTTTAGTTCTGTGCACAATATACTACAATAGTGTACGAAATTTTAACCGTCGCCGCGTGTGCTGCTCTTGTGTTACTACCCCCACGGCACTACCGCCTCCTCTCACGCCGTTGCCGTGGTTATTACCGGGGTTACCCCATTACCGTGTTGTAGGAAAAGCGAAAGAAACAGTCTGAGTCTCAGAATCCGGAGATGCCAAACGGAAAGACTGTCGTGGATGTTGTAGAGGAGGAACATGGAGATGTTACCCTCGTCAGGACTGGAAGGTAGCTCAACATTTCCAGGCGATCGAATCCATTCGTCATCTCATCGACGTTTCAGGGCGACTGAGTCAAATTAAAGTTCTTTGTTGAGAAAATCCAGAAATGCAATTGAAAGTTAAAGTGATGACATACGAAATTACTTATTTTTGTTCAATTCACATTGTCACAGTGAACCAGAACGTTGATTTATTAGTAACCCACTAAGTGAATTGTGACAGAAATTGCTAGAATATAAGCCCGACCGAGCACTAGTGGGTTGGAAACCGCTGATGGGGTATGCAACGAAGACTTAACTATGGGTCCCTGAGAAAGTCTCCGGTGTGGGGATCCCTAATAATGATCCTCTTACTAAATGATGTTGTGAATGTGTTATGTGTAGAGTCTTTGGTGGACTGATAGCCGATGTGAAGCGAAAGGCTCCGTGGTATCTGAGTGACTTTACGGACGCCTTACACGTCCAATGCATCGCTGCTTTCTTCTTCATGTACTTTGCGTCGCTCACTCCGATCATCACGTTCGGCGGACTACTTGGAGCAGCCACTGGAAACTATATCGTAAGCACTTGCCATTCAGTCATTCGGTCGTTCATTCGGTCATTCATTGGGTCATTTTATTCGATCATTCATGCAGTCGTTTTTCGGTCAGTCATTCGGTCAGTCATTCGGTCATATATTCGGTCATTCATCTCCTCTGGAACTGCCCGTGCTATACCCTGGAACAGCCAAGATTCCGCTAGAACTGCCCGTGATCCTATCTGGAACTGCCCGTTTATATCGTCTGACACCACCTGCCTTTCTCCTCTGGAGCCATTGACCCGACTTTTGAATTCCGCAGAACAGACGAACGCCCTGACCCAGGCACCTGGCGTACATATGTCACCATGGTATCCATTGTGACGTTAGAGCATTAACGGCGAACAGGTGGTCGTCATCAGAATGAGACTTCTTTCAAAGCAATTACTCTGCCATTGAAGTCGACAACAGTTTAACGGTGCTACGTCGACCCCAAATAAGTGAGTAGCGCGGAAATGCCTATCCCACACTAGGAGGTGGTGCCAGTGCGAAGACTGGATAAAGGAGGAGGGCAACACAGCCTATTCCTTGTCTATGACTCGACGTCGTAAAGGATTGACCCGCCGCCCGAACATGTTTTTGTGCAATCGTCTTTGGTGGTAGTTGTATTAGTAGCTGCAGTGGCAGGATTGCAATTGGTTGTATTGTAACTAGTAGTTTTTATTTGGTAGTATTGTAATTGGTAGCATTCTAATTGGTTTTTATTGTACTTTATCGTATTTTAATTGGCTGTAATGTTATTGGTCTTTTATTGTACTTTTTCGTATTGTAATTGGTTGTAATGTAATTGGTATTGTATCTTTGCTCATATTTCCAGCTCAGGCAGTCATAGAGAAGTCGGTGAGTGGTAGAATAATTATTGTTAATATTGTGATTAGTAGTATTGTAATTGGTTGTATTGTAATTGCTATTGTATCTTTGGTCATTTTGTCCTGCTTAGGCTGCCATGGAGAGTTTGGTGAGTGGTGCCATCTGTGGTGTGACGTATCATCTCTTCTCGGGCCAACCTCTGACCATCGTCGGATCAACTGGACCTGTACTTGTCTTCGAAACCATTGTCTACAGATTCTGTGGGTCAGTTCTATAGGAAAAGGATTTCAAAATCATTAACTTTGTATTGTTGTTGTTAAGCATTTATTAAATGTATGCATGATGCATATTATGAGTGGTTATGGAATACATAGAGCATATATCCTTGTATCATACTTTTTAGTAAGTATATACATATAAATATATACGTACGTATATATACGTATATATATTTAAATGGATGAAAATTAGTTGGACAGAAAAAGTATTGAATGAGAAGGTCCTGAAGAGAGTGGGAACAGAGGGTTTTGCTACAATCGATTGAAAAGAGGAAACGCTGCTGGCTTGGACATATATTCCGAAAAGGAGGCCTGTTGTTGACGGTACTGGAGGAAAGGATGCTGGGGAAGACAAAAATACATGTTCAGTTATCTGTTCAATAGAGAACATTCTGTAACTATTAAGAAGAAAGCGAGCGACAGAAGAATTTGAAGAGAAAGGAGGGAGACAAGAATCGTCCATGTCACAAACCTGCTCATCGACAGAAGATAGAGGAAGAAGAGGAAGATACACGTATATATATATATATGTATATGTATAGGATGGGTTCATATAATGTGCATGTTATGTATATATATATAGTCTATATATAATATATATGCATATTGGTTGCTGGTGATTGTCTGTAGTGACAATGAGTGGAACTATTTGGAGTTTCGTTTCTGGATCGGAATGTGGATGTGTCTTTTCCTGCTGATCATTGTTGCGTTTGACCTGAGTGCACTCGTCCGTTACATAACTCGCTTCACTGAGGAGAGCTTCGCAATGCTCATTGCGATCATTTTCATCTACGAAGCGTTCAAGAAGCAGTTCGAGGGCATGCACAAGTTCCCCGTCAACTTTCATCCAGAGGATCCGCTCGACTATAACTGCACCTGCTATCCACCGATCGAAGTCTTCAATGAGAACTTCTCATTCTCTGCTACGTCGACTCTCTCTGCCCTCAAAGGTGAAGCGGTCAACGGTGAAGAGGTCAAAGGTATAGAGGTCAAAGGTGAAGAGGTCAAAGGTGGAAAAGGTCAAACGCATAGAGGTCAAAGGTGGAATAGGTTAAAGGCATAGAGGTCAAAGGTGTAGAGGTCAATGTTGTAGAGGTCAAGGGTGATCAATTACAGATGTTCAATTATAGTACATTGATCCTTTAGAAGAGGTATCTGATACATTGGACATTAAACGATGGAATGCCAAAACGATGTCTAAGATGCAGAGGTCAAAGGTCAATTAATTATCAATATTATGATCTGCAACTACTTATTACTATATGCTTTTAATCATTATTATATGTTATTATTGCTATTATTATCGCAATGTTATTATTATTTTCGTTACTATTATTTTTATTATTATTATTTTTGTTCTTATTGCCCTCAGAGACTTGAAACCTACTTAACAATAGTTGAAAACGACGTGTCACTATTATTATTATTATTATTATTATCATTACTATTGTTGTTTATTATTAACATTATTATTCGTACTAATATTATTTATTAATATTATTATTCATAATAATAATAATAATATTATTATTATAATCTTTTCTAGCGTTTATTTCTGCTGTTATTGTCATTTGCAATCACAGCTGCATTTATACTTTACATAATAGCTTTGCATAAGTTCATCACCTGATTGCGTTACTTTCGTTGTCTTATTTGCTTCTGTTGTTGTCCTTTTGATGTCAGAGTTGTCTACCATTTCAAGCAACGTGTCGTCATCTTCTCCGTTGATTATTGATTGGGAATCTCTGTCGAGGGTGGAATGCGTTGAGAGGAACGGCGTTCTTCTCGGCAGCGGATGTGACACTCCGCACTACGTTGGCAACGTCTTCTTCTTTTCCTGCCTTATTTTCATCGGTACTTTTACTCTCTCGATGGCTCTCAAGATGTTCAGAAACACTCGATTCTTCCCAAATAAGGTCTGTCGTCGTCGTCGTTTCATATTCATTTCATTTCCTTCATGTGATATCTAAACTCATCTTCATTAACTTGCCATGGCTTAATAGAGAAAACGTGTTTTATTAGAGGCATTGAATTGAATTGAATTGAATATTTGGTTGAATCAAACGTACTTACCGCCTGTGGGGATATGCGAGTGCTGCTCCTCGACGCTTTAACTCAAGACCATTCAATTTGCTTTGTCATGGCTTGATCTTTAGCCTCCATTGCATTTGTCTGCGTTGGTGTCTGACTGTTTTCAAACTCTCATTACAGGCACATCTTATATATATATATATATATATATATATATATATATATGGATCAACAGATATGCATACATACTCGGTGTCCTTGTGATACCTGCATTCTAGTACATCCGAAATGTTATCCATGATGCATCAACTGATCAGTGGTTAGTTTATCATAAGTTAATAGATCGTTATTAGTACTTCGTAATTGTTGCATTGTATAATATGTATATGTTATACAGGTTCGTGTTCTCATTAGTGACTTCGCTGTGTTCACTGCGATCTGTCTCATGGTCGGCGTTGATGCTCTCGTCGGATTGAAGACAGCGAAACTGGAAGTACCAGCAAACCTACAAGTAAGAGGAACCCTACCAGCGTTTGAATTATGGGGGGCTCCAACCCCAGATCTTTTATAACTCCATGAGTTATGCATGTGAAATGACGTTTGGGTTGAGGAAACTAATGCATCGCATGGATTGTCATTTTGTCTCGTGCGTAGCGTAATGGCATTAAATTTTTACCTGATGATCTTCAGCCTATAATGTTTTCGATTTTGACAGCTGAGATACTGCTGCTCACCCTGCACGAAAAATCAATATAAACTTTGATGATTTATGAAAGTGAAACCTTAGCTGAGTATCGTTTCCTTTGGAATCAAATAAGCAGAGTTCTGAGCAACACCTCCTTTTCACTCGTGTGATATTCTCTCTGCCTTCGCGAATTTATGTCGGACAATATCAAAGTGATGTGCAATTCAGTTCGAATGGTGGTCCAGGCTCTGCTTATTTAGGTACCTACATGTATCTGCGTATATCTGATCTATTATAGTGATATCTAGACATTGCCTCATTTTGCTCGATCGAAGCATTAGGTAGATCATTGTTTTATGATGAAGGTATATAAAAGCTCAGAATGAATGAATGAGTGAATGATTCATATTTGTTGGTTTCATAGCCGACTCGAACAGACCGTGGCTGGGTTGTGAATCCATTTGGAAGTGGAAAGAATCCGTGGTATGCGATTCCAGCCGGATTTCCTCCTGCTCTCTTTGCAACAATCTTGATCTTCATGGATCAACAGATTACGGCGGTTATCATCAACCGCAAGGAACATAAATTAAAGGTAATTATCGTGATCAAAGTCTTAACCTTTGTTACCTTTATTGATTGCGAATTTATAGAGTAAGAATTTAACAATAGAAAAAGGTTGCATGTTAATATGCAAAACGATGACACATGTTTTCGTAAGAAGTACAGAAGCACATACAATTTGCACCAAAGTTTCTGATATTTTCAACGTTAAGAAGATCAATTACAAATAGAGAAAATGATAATAAAAATAATAATAATAATAATAATAATAATAATAATAATAATAATAATATCTACCGCAATCCAACGCTGTAATGCGGTTGCCTTCAGAAGCAAATTTGCCATGCCATACACTGCCGCTTGAGATGCCGTTCCAGAAAATCATCTCATCTCCGGATATTGTTTGGATCGCCTGAGGGATTATTAATACCTCGGTCAAAACATATTAACAATGATGATAATGATTCTTATTATTTTTATAATTAAATGATAATACAGCGCTTTGTCGCAATGCGTTCAATGGCCCTTTCGCCACTTGTGAGACAGGCGAGTAGGGCCCATACAGGCTACATTTTCTTATTCTTATCAATAGTCTAGTCCTTGAGGGATGGATCATGATGTACACCTTGGGCATAAACACCCATGAGCAATAATAATAGGAATTAAATTATTAACCGTGTGACTGCAGAAGGGCAGTGGATACCACTTGGATCTACTGCTGATAACTCTTCAAATTGGTCTCTGTACCTGTCTTGGAACTCCTTGGTTCGTTGCTGCCACTGTCCTCTCCATCAATCACGTTCGGAGCCTCACAAAGGAATCGGAATCGACCGCTCCAGGAGAAAGACCAAAGTTCCTTGGAGTCAGGTGGGTTTCTGAACCCATTCGTTGGTCGTTACTACGTGCAGGTATTAAGTGCCACTATCTAATGACGAAGCTTCAATCGATGGCGATGAGAAATTGTGAGTGAAAGACATGTTGCCCAAGGTCCCTACACGGTAACCGTTTCAGGGGGTGGAGGAGGAAGAGGGTGATCGAACCATTCATACTTACTGCTTGAAGGACTACATTGGGAAGATTTATAGACATTTGTAACTCTACTCAGTGTCGCATTACATGAAAAAGTCAGCAAATTGTATCACAAATGTCAGTAAGCCGCAGATTAAAATTTTCATCAGATGTTGATAATTATGTCCAATTTCTTGTTTTTAGGGAGCAACGTGTTACGGGAACGTTAGTGTTCATCATGGTTGGAGTGTCGGCGTTTATGGCCAAGGTTCTGAAGGTAAGTGGTGGTCTGTTATGCACCAGTCTGGCAATTCTTGCTTCTAATTCTACGGAATTCTGCCAAATTATCGAATTACCAAAAAAGAAGGAATACCTAGAAAGACAGATGTTATTTATTTATTTTATTCTGTCACGTAATTTAAAACATCAAAGACATAATTTATGCGAAAGATGATTAGTGAATGATATTATCAATCGTCAACAAAACATTTATAATCGCTACTCCGAAGTCAAGTACTGAGCACCAGCTTATTTACGAGCGCTGCGTCGTATCAGACGGGTTGTCCTTAGAACGTCCAGAGAGAGAGAGAGAGAGAGAGAGAGAGAGAGAGAGAGAGAGAGAGAGAGAGAGAGAGAGAGAGAGAGAGGAGTTAGCAACAAGAGAAGGAGAAGGAATCAATAACATATTAAATAGAATATAAGAAATTAATAATAATTAATTGAGATCTTCAAATATTTATGGTATGGGACTTCAGTTGTGCCTTTGTTTTTCTTTGCCTAGCTCATCCCAATGTCCGTTCTATATGGAGTCTTCTTGTTCATGGGTATATCGTCTCTGAAAGGAATTCAGGTTCAAATAACTTTCTGTCTGCTATTTTGCTTAGTTATAAAGACTGATTATGACACATACAGCGCTACAGAAATGATTAGATTCGATTATATTATTGAAGTGTGTCAATATCTCTCGATAACAGCAGACATGTTATTCCTCAGCAAGTCTCCAGGATTTTGGTTCCGTTTGCAATATTGATAATATTAATATTCATAATTATTATAATTATAATAATTATTATATCATAATTACGATTATTAACAATAATTAATAACAATAACAGTAATAATAATATAATAATAATAATAAAAATTAATATACCATCTGCGAAGATTAGCCATTTGTATAGCAAGGCCCCCAAAGTTGTTTTAATTCCAAGGGATCATATGTACCTCTGTGACAAAAAACTAAACTAAACTAATTGTAATTAATAATTAATAATAGTAATACTAATTATAGTAATTAATACTGATTAAAATAATAACTAATAATAAAAGGAGCGTTGTTGTGCTTCTGCTGTTGTTCATCAGTTTGTGCAGCGTGTGCTGGTGATGTTCATGCCTGCTAAGTACCAACCTGACTACATGTTCCTTCGTAACGTTCCCATTCAACGCGTCCACCTCTTCACATTCATTCAGATGGCTTGTCTATCTGGTCTGTGCATCATCAAAGAGATCGAATCCATCTCCATCGTATTTCCAATCATGGTTAGACATCGCCTCCTCCTCCTCCTCCTCCTCCTCCTCCTCCTCCTCCTCCTCCTCTTAATACTCTATCTCGGCATCTAATTGTTTTTGAACAAGAGTAGACGAGAGCGTAGTGGTTAGCGTGCGGGAGTGTCCCTCGAGAAGTCAGACGTTGAAATCCTTCGCTGGTGGGAAGATGAGAAGGTGAGGGAGGGAGGGGATTGCACAGTCGCTATCATATGCCGAGGCCATGAAATGAAGTCGCTACTATTTCACACCCATGGCTGCCCCTCAGTCCAGCTGAATGGACTGTATGTATGTATGTGTGTATGTATGTGTGTATGTATGTGTGTATGTATGTGTGTATGTATGTGTGTATGTATGTGTGTATGTATGTGTGTATGTATGTGTGTATGTATGTGTGTATGTATGTGTGTATGTATGTGTGTATGTATGTGTGTATGTATGTGTGTATGTATGTGTGTATGTATGTGTGTATGTATGTGTGTATGTATGTGTGTATGTATGTGTGTATGTATGTGTGTATGTATGTATGCATATGAACATTTATATAGCGCCCCACAAGAACCTCACGAGGGCGCTTACCGAAGCCACCTAACTATGGTGTAGTATTGATCCTGCTACGTCCTCAGCCTATGACTGCCTGTTTTGACGTGTTGACATGTGACATTGTGTCATCCAGGCGTTCCAGAATTGTAATAATTGTTGTTCTAATCTGACATTTATAGAGGGCCACCGCATGAGAATAACTCATCACTTTCTATGCAAGGAATCAGCTGTTTCTGCCAGTTACAGAATAGGGTACACTACACCGGCATTTGCTGTGCCCTCCGCTATTAAATGTTCTACCCCTCTTCTACGGGCTACACTCAATGAAGTGATAATCCCTTCATCGTCTCGATCTCTCACGACCTGTCTTTTACTCGGAGGCTTTCACACTGAAGCTTCTGCGAGTTATTTAAACTACTTACTACGTCACTCTGTTTGATACGTTTACAGTGTACACTGTAGAGCTATTTGAGTTCTTTTTTCTCTGCAGGTCTTGGCGATGTGTTTCATCCGCAAGTCTCTCGACTACCTCTTTACTCGTCACGAGTTGAAATGGCTCGACGATATCATGCCAGAGTCCCACAAACGAGAGAAGGCGAAAAAACTGATGGAAAACGAGGGAGAAGAAGCTCCAGTAAGTTGCTCATCTCTCGATTCTGTTGTCATTGGGAC
The DNA here is from genome assembly GCA_959347315.1 of Bimastos eiseni. NCBI lineage: Eukaryota > Metazoa > Annelida > Clitellata > Crassiclitellata > Lumbricidae > Bimastos > Bimastos eiseni. Next base: position 20,047 of record CAUFVP010000023.1, read on the forward strand.
TTAATTATTGGTTTCATTCGGCCAATATCAGATATTTAAAGAGGACAGGACGGAAAGCCACTTCAGAATGAATCCTTGGTCTTAATAAAATTTCATTTAGGATCCACTTAAAGATAGTTATATTCTTATAATAAACTTTCACATTATGGACAGAGATTTTGAGTTAGCAGATCGGAGTATGTTTAGTGAATAGTGCGAGTAACTGATTACATGGATCGATTGTTGACAGGAGGATGGGATTGGCGTTCCTCTTGACCCTGTCGTTTGTGTTCCGATATCTGGAGCCACTCCTTCGTCCTACGATCCGAAGCTGAACCAGGTTAACATCTCCGAAGAAATGTCCAAGACTTCCATCTGGCGACACCTCAGCGGAGGGGACATCAGCGAAAACCAGACGACGCGTTCACGGTAGGTTCAACCACCATGGGGCTTCCGGGAGAGGACCCCCGCGAGGTGGTCGTCGCCAGGGGTTGCCAAGAGGGGACTCTGCTTGGGGTCTTCGCAAAAGGGGTCGCCGCGGGGTAACGGCCACGTTTTAGAAATGGTATCTTAATTGGCGTCTAAGGTGCGGTAAACCATTTCAATAGACCCCTTGAGACTGACGAAAGGTGATGATAGGTGCGATGATGGCGTTCTTGTTCTTAATGATGATGAGGAATTGTAACTTTTACATGTATGCGGAACTGATTAGAAATTGCCCCCTCCCTTTCTCTTGGCTTACTGCATACGGTATCTCTGCCTTGTCTGCTGTTCCTCTCTAAACCGGGACCAGTTCTTCTTTTGACAACTTCCGAAAGCCCCTCTGACACATTCATCAGCAATCTGACGTTCAGCGCTATGCCCTAGAGTGGCGCTTCATAAGTCTCGATTCGGAATGATTGCAACGCAACTTGGCCCAAAGATTCTAAACATCCATGCGATGGGAATCCGTTGGCTGACTCCACGCTTGCGCGTGGGCGACCACTGTGACTCTTTCAACTTACTTTGCACTGTTTTGCTAATAATTTGTTCTGACAGCCGTTGATGTGACAATAACATCATGTTGCCTAGCGCAGAGAGCGCCTCTGAGTTGATTTCTTGAAGAGGCCATATATCAAATTTTCATATCATCGTTTCATTTCATTTCATTACAGGAAGGTTGCATCAGCGACGACATCAATGGACCAACCAGTCAAGTTCTGTATCGCAGACGACGACGATGAAGAGAAGGTGAATGAAAAAGACATCCTCATGAGTCCGCCTCAGATCTTCATCGAGTCACCGACATCTGCAAGAGGCAGCAGTGACCAGCCAACGAAGGTCTAGGGAACTATGGAACGGATGGGTCCAATACAGAGGCAGCCAATCAATGAATGACCGGTTTGCTTGCTTTGGAGCGATCTGTCATCTTCGCGGTGTTGTTGCGAGAAGATATCGATGCTTGCGTTCGATTGCATCAAATCTTAGAATTTAACGGCAGCACTCAAGATTTTTGCCGTGAGGCAGGGAGAGTGTAGTGACTAGCTACAGATTGAGTTGCGCCCCATCCCGATCGCTGTTTAGCTCCCTCCCCCGTTCGATCCTCCTGTCCTGCGTCGTCGTCGAGTTGTCGGTGTTGTGGTGCGTTTGTTAGTGGCTAGAAGTGTTTATCCTGCAGTCTTAGAAGTCGGAATCATTTTGTCCAGTGTTTACTAAGAAGAGATCGCCGTTTTCGTGTGTTTGACTGTTTTTCGGTTCTTTCCGTAGCTGTTCTAGCAGTCGTCTTGTTACCAATGACTCTTTATGCGATGAAGACGAGGGATTGTGATTAGCGATAATTCAGCGAATGTTCAGTTGCGTCCCAGGTACTTTGTATGTCTGTCTCGAAAAGCTGCGCATAAGGTGAAATGTATTCAAGCAAACCTCTTAAGGGCATCCCAAAGCAACTTCTTAAACAGATGGTTTTCTTAAAAATATGATTATAATTACAGGTGAATTCCATGTCGAAAATTTTGGCTGTCGATTATAATAGGCCCTTACCTTGCAACTCGTAGTGTACGTGTTCGAGCCTCTTCCTCTTCCTTCTCCTCTTCTTCCTCCTTATTCTCCTCTTCTTCTTCTTCTCCTCCTCTTCCTCCTCTTCCTCTTTCTTTTCCTCTTCCTCCTCTTGCTGCGCCTCCCCTTCTTGCTCCTCCTCCTCTTCCTCTTCCTTCTCCTCTTCTTCCTCCTCCTCTCCTCTTCTTCTTCCTCCTTATCCTCGTCTTCCTCC
>CAUFVP010000024.1:0-17869 GCA_959347315.1 Bimastos eiseni
TGACGTCAGAGAAATACAGACGACGGTTTCTATTCACTCAGATGATGTCGCATTCATACACGATTTACTCCGTCTGACTGTCTCTGTCTCTGTCCTTTTCTGTCCCTTTCTTCAGTTGATTCGTTCTGTGGCTTTCTTTGTGTTCTTCTCTCTCCCTTGTTCTCTTTGGCTCTGTCTGTATCTCTGTCTGTCTTTGTGTCTGTCTTTAAGTCTTTCTATAGGACTCTGTATGTCTGTAACTCTCCGTCTATCACCCTGCCACTCTCTCCGCATCTCTCTCTCTCTCTCTGTACCTGTCGCTCTTTATCTCGCTCTTTGGCATATATATTAATATTGAACACTCGCAAATGACCCTACAAAAACACACATATTCAAGCACTCGTAGCCACATGTACACATACATTCAGCAACACATTAAAACACACGCCAAAAAGACGCGCGTGCAAAAACACAGACACAAATAGACATCCGTTGTAGAATACACACGTAGTACTGAGCCAATATACCCCACATGCTGCTCGAAATTCCAAGACTTCGTTATGTTCCAGCTAATCCGGAACGGGTTCCGTTGTCTCCGGATCCAGTCGAAAATGAATATCTATGTCCGGTTCCACAGCCACGTCCACTGGATCGCATCCACGCAACGGATAACACTTTTAATTATTCAATTACTGGACACGTCCGGGTATGCCTCGCCGATCCCCCTCAGCACGGCGGCTCTAATTATCGCATTGACTCCTCGGGTGCAGTGTAAATCAGTTTCCTGGTGGAAGAGGGTTTTAAGGGAGAGGGAGGCGGGACTTGAGTCCTCCTGCGGAATCCAGGAAATCCGTTCCCGTTCGCATTCCCAGCACGCCGCCGCTCGCAAATCCGTTAGCGTTATCTGGACTTTGTCGCGAAGTGTAAATCACTTAGGAGAAGCCACACCAACGAGATGATCTCTGCGTCTCGCGTTGACTACTCGTTACCTTAATGGTCTCTTTGGCGGTGGAGTGGCCATTTCGGAGCCCTGTGGGCGAGGACTGACTACATACCGGGACCTGTTCATCGCCCCAGCCACACCGCATGGCGCTACACGTGAGCCCAAGGGATCCTATAAAAGGGCACACGAGGGATGAACTTAGGAAGTGAGACAGAAAAGTCGTCAACGGAACGATAGGCGGTCGAGCGATTTCCTGAAACAAAGCAACTTGAGAACTTCGTCTGACAACGCTTCTGACACCTGACTTCGTTAACCTCTGACGTCTGACAGTCCGTTGCTGATACAATCGACTGACACAGACAATCTCGGTGAGTTGACTTTCATCGTTTTGTATGTCTCCGATCAACGTTTAGAATTTGCCTCTAAGCAGTGGATAGTCTATGAAGTGTAGTTCAATATCTCCTGATGTTTACGAAAGAAAAAGACTTTTGAAATACTATTATGGATTCCCTGCTTTCTCGAATTCCACAATAATGGGAAGGTTTTATTGTCTTGGATTAAACCATTCTCTGACTCCTCAACATGAGGACCCTGTCATTTGTCATCGCCTGCCTTCTTTCGTTCCATAATATGAAGATCTTGGATTCTCTGCTTTTGTCGTGTTCGTGATTCTCTTGCTGAGCATTCGTGGTGCATTATGATCATGCATTGATTGTACTATAATCGTATTCAAGTATTTATATAGCGCCACTTTGAGCCAGAGGCGCTCCCGACCCAAGACAGCATCTTCACTGATGAGGAGTATCTGTGATGTAATGTTGTGTCATGTAATATGTGTCTTTATATCTGTCCGTTCTACTTCTTGTATATGTAATTTCATTCTCTTAGATGTGTCGTCCGTTCTGGTTTCTTGTGTCCCTCTATTCTTCGCTGTCGCTTTTGTCCTATTCATAGTCGTAATCTAAAAATTTTCCACTGTGCCTAAATGCCAGCCATGAATCTCTAGAGCCGAACAAATTTTAGTTAAGGACATGATCAAGGTCCATAATGAATAAGGAATTCATGGGAGAAGGAGAATCAAAACCACACTTTCAGCGTGATTACAGGGCGAGCTCTTTTACCAAACGATGCCCACATTGTTGTATTGTATCAAAGTGTTGTATAATATCGCTGTAGCCTTATCAATCAAACTTATAATCGAGGTCGCTTGAAGTTCCTTAGCAAAAAACAAATCTCCAGCCGCTTCAGAAGAGAACTGCTGTCTTTCCCATAATTGTGTTCACTCTAAGTATTGAAGATGATGAGTTCTCTGTCCAAAGGGCAAGTCCATTTGGCATTACGTCACCCGGGGATGAGGTGAGTGAGGCGGTTTCCCGTTGCCTTCCTCACAAACAATTTTGGGCGAGCAACTTGTCCAAGGTCGCTACGCAGTGACTCGGGGTGGGTTCGAACCTGCTATCCTCCGAAGGCAGTGCACCGAACATCCCACTACGCCACCGCGCCCATTACGGCACCCGTTACCTTAATGGTCTCTGTGGCTACTTCATATCACTCTAAGTATTGGCAGTCTTATAAGAAGCCCTCATTGGTATGCGAATCATCGGCACTCATACACATTTGGAGGCGCATCGGAGATACACTTTCACCAATGTAGCAAATTTGAGCGCTAACGCTGCTGCAAAATTTAGAAACTATATTGGATTAGAATTGACAAACGATGAAAATCAAGAAACTCAATAGTGACTGGAATTTAAACGTTTCCATATCATCATCAGCTCGCTGCATTCCAATCCAAAAACAAATGTCAATGAGTTGTCCTAGCACTGCAGTAAAAATATTGCTGTCAATGTTGCTTAACTGCGGTGCCAGTCCCGATTCTGGATATAGAAGGTGGCGCCGTTAAATAGCTTAGTTATGATAACATGTGTTTAAACAAAAGCCAACTAACTACCTCAACCTTGGCGATCAGCTCTGACCTGGACCATCGTTCTTGACAATGATGAAAGTTAATAATTACAAATTACAACACAATAGAATTCAATTATACAACACAGTTGAAATTTGATTTATGCAGTAAATACCTGCGCCATATAAGTCACTGTTTCAATAAAGCCTGCGTTATATTACAGACTAGTCCTTCGACGATGTTCGTCAACCGGGTTACCCTGGCGTCCATCGTGTCGTGCTTGGTGGCCGTCGTCGCCTGCACCCTCGTCCTATCAGCAGTGTCCGTGACAGGAAGCGTAGACCAGGCCACCAAGGTTTCCCAGACGGTCGTTCGACTGACGAAACTCCTGGACGAGGTCCGCCGTCTATCGGAGCTCAACCGCCTCGTTGAGCTTAAGGTACAGCAGGCCCTTCTGGGCGCCGATGGAGGGGCTTCCCTGTCCGCCGAACAGAAGAGGGAGGCGTCCTGGGACATGGACTACGGCTGGGGAGGCGGTCGGTTCGGCAAGAGGATGGACAGCCTAGGCATCGCTGGACGGTTCGGACGCAGCGTCAACGAAGACTCGAGCAACCACTGAGACGCACGACGACTCGAGACTCTCTGGGAGTGCCAGACCCTAGGATGGAGATGGAGGAGGGTTACGGCAGCGTAAGAAGATGTCGTACGCATAGGGAACTCTCTACTAATACTCTTGAGCATCCTTGATTCCAAGCGGCTAACAACCCTTCTGGCACCGGCTTTAATTATATATAAACTCGGTTGCTTTTTATTTTAAGATTTTCGCTAGAAAATGCGGAATACAGAACTATGCACTTACAAAGAAATACAAGATGGAAGGATAAGTTCAGAAAAAGGCTGTGTAAAGGATAGTTGAGAATTGCGCTAGAAAATATGCAATATTCATTACAACTCTGCCTGATAGATAACAAAACCAAACACAGAAGAATAATTCAATTTAACTGGCGCTCTATTAATGCATCGGTGGTTTAGACCAGCGCATGCAAACGCCACAGATGACTTTTGTTGATGGAACCAAGTGCCACCCATATCCGTCCGGACGCAATTTGACAGTTTATAAATAATTAGAAATGTTAATTTAAATGGTTTTTAGTTCATTGTAATAAAGATTCTAAACTTTGTCTCAGTGTTTCTTAATCTTCTCTCTCTCTCGCTCGCTCTCTCTCTTTCTCTCTCTCAGTCTCTCTCTCTCTCCCTCTCCCTCTCTATATCTCTCTTACTCTCTCACTCTCTCTCACTCTCTATCTCTCTGTCTGTCTGTCTCTCTCTCTCTCTCTCTCTGTCTCTCTGTCAGTCAGTCAGTCAGTCAGTCTGTCTGTCTGTCTCTTTCTCTCTCTCTCTCTCAAGCGAGTTGTTTTGGAATCAAGTACCCGGTTGAGTAGCTTAGCAAGTACCTGGGTACTCGTTAATACCGGAGGTGCTTCAACACAAGCTGCATGGCTTCTACTATAGTCTATAGATAGACTAAGTAGACCATAGCATAGGTTCTAACTAAAGATCTGGCGCACCAATAAAGTTACATGTAAATCTCCAATGTAACAACTTTTAACAGCCAAAGAAACATAATTTTTTAAGTTTTTTTATAAGCAACATAAAGTAGAATATAGGGTTCAGAAAGCCGTCGGGTAGCCAACAGAATGCCTAAGAATAAGAATATGATATGAGATGTCATGATGTCAGTAATCAGTATAATGTCAGACATTTACTCTGAGTTATACTAGACCTATAGGGTAAGTTTCTTTTGGCGTGCATCACAAACAACACGTCAAGATGTTAAGGTGACAATGATGACCGCAAACGGCTTAGAGTGAGGCATGCAACAGAAAACGTACGCTCAGAAGGTGTTGACGAGCCAGGTACACGCAAGTGGAGCCAGGAGATTATAGCGTGATGAATTTGTCTTCCACCAAACAAAAGGACACTGTGTGCGAGATAGACAGGAACTGGAAATCGCAATTCTACCTACTAACCAGTTGCGCTGAAAACGAAAATTAAACCTTTTCAGGTCAAATTGTCAAAGAACTACTATTCAATTAATTAGTTAGGCCTACTATTAAAATGATCAATTAATATTAACTGTTTATTGACGAATAAGAAAATATCAAATAGATAGATTTAAAGTCTATTTAGACACGGTCTGTGTATATGCAAACGTATAGGGATATTCTAGCCGACCATTTCGTTGAGCTATGGCAGTAATAGAGAGTCGTAACCTTCAAGGATCGCAGAGCAGATATAAAAAGCATCAGAATTTCTGAGTAAGTGGAAGAGCAGGAAGAGGTGGAGAAGAGGAGGAATGGCAAGAAGAAGAGAGAACAGGAAATGGTCAAGAATAACCAGTAGCATGGTGAGTAGCAGGAGTGGTGAGGGTGGTTTGGAGAGGAGAGAGATAAAGAAAAATAGACAGTGGAAAAAGGCGGGGAAGAGGAGGCGAAAGAGGGCAAGGGAAGTAAACTTCCCCGACCTAGGACCGGAAAGCATCCAGTATAATACAATAAGTTACATTTGTGATTGGATGCGTTTTGCATAATTGAAGGATGAGAATGTGGTCATCTGTGGTCAGTATCCTAGAAATTTAGTTTGTGATTAATACATAGATAAGGTGCTGAGCTATTTCACAGTTTCTGAATCGTATGTGGAGGACGTTGATCTGTCAGTTAGAATCTCAAAGGTCTGTATTATAGGCTCTACTTACCGTTTGCGATGTGTAAAAGCGCTGAGTTCGCGTGGCAGAGGTGAGACTGACCGCCTAGAACTTAGGTCTTTCTCCGATCGAGTTAAGCGAAGCCTTTTCTGCAAGATAGAAATGATCAACTCAGGACGGCTGTACAATTCGATTTAAGAAGCCTGTATGTGTTTAGGCTTATTTAAATTAAAACTTAAAACCTCAAAAGTTGCAATTTTATTTTTTTAAGGTTTTTACATTTTCAGGTAAAGTCCTTCAAAATTTATTAGAATTGTGATTTGTCGCATTCGCATGTCACTGGATTGGTTTTTTATAATAAAGATACCGTGTTTTGGAAGTACCTCACGCACTTCGTGGTCCTAATAAAATTTTATATTCTGTGTACGACTATAAAAACATGGAAGCCTGTAAAACCTAAAAACCTAAACAGTTTTTTCAAGAAACTTCGCTTTTTCCAGCCCTGGATCTGCTTTGTGGCCAACTCGAGGAGGAAAATAAACTCGGTTCCACGAAGCGTGTAGTATATTGAAAATCGTAAAAGTTATATCGAACGGGAACATCGCGTTAGCTATTATAGTTGAACTGAAGACACTGCGGTGATTGCGAAAGACGATCGTGTTGTTTTGGGAACACTGTGCGATTGATTTTTATGACTCTATAGAGGAGAGTCTTGTGGAACGTTGGTTGAGAGGAACTATTTCAAACAGAAGCTTGATACATTTCGTAGCGTACGTGAGTGGACTTGAGTGGAATTGACCGACGGATCAGTCTATCAAGGACGAGTGACTATTTCAATCTTCCAAAGAGTATAGCCAAACCAAAGAGCATGTTGAGTAGGCTATCATACCTTGAATTTGATAGTGGTAACAACAACTCCGTCACTGCTCGCACTCTGACAGTGCCAGTCCCAATCCTGTGTAAACGAGGAAGGCGACTTTAGTGATCTTTGTTATCCCACAGTGTTGTTGAACTGAAACCAATAGTCGCAATTAAGATGCCTGTCTAGCCAGCTGAAAATAGTTTCCTAAGATCAACGATTCTTTCTAAGCACTCACTTGCTATTAAATGTTAGTTTGACATTGAACTCTCATTAAATCAACTTAAATTTAATAAATTGAATACGTGCTCTGTAATGAACTGGAATCGTCTGTTATTAATGTGCTTGGTTTTGACTGCAAGACTTAGTGGCGAAGGCAGATTCAATTTCAGGTGAAAGTTGCTTATATCCCCAAATTTTTAAAAATATTTCATAGATACAATACATTTCTGCAGCGTTTCCCATTATATATTTCATATTTTGGGCTGCATACGTTCATGTTTTGGAATTGAATGATTTCCCATCTGTCCACAAACCCAGTGCTGAGTCTTTGCCTTTGGCGTAGCTATAGAGAACGAATACATTTTACTACAAAGCGAATATTTCTTTGAAATATCACCAAAGCAACTCGAGGACCCGGTGATAAGTTATTCAAGGTGCCGAAATAAACATCACAGGGCAAAAATTATTCAGCGCGAGAGTTGTGGACTTGAGGAATGATTACGATAATAACACTACCTCCGTGGACACAATACAATGACCGCTGTAAGGGAGAATTTACGAGGTAGTTATAGAGAGATCACTCATTAACTTACGGCTATTCTTGCCTCAGAAAAAGTCACTGGCCTCGTAATGATGTACTATAATCGTATTCAAGTATTTATATAGCGCCACTTTGAGCCAGAGGCGCTCCCGACCCAAGACAGCATCTTCACTGATGAGGAGGATCTGTGATGTAATGTTGTGTCATGTAATATGTGTCTTTATATCTGTCCGTTCTACTTCTTGTATATGTAATTTCATTCTCTTAGATGTGTCGTCCGTTCTGGTTTCTTGTGTCCCTCTATTCTTCACTGTCGCTTTTGTTCTATTCATAGTCGTAATCGTAATCTAAAAACTTCTAAAGCGCCACTTAAAAGCCAAGCTCAGAACACCAGCTTGTTCACGAGCGCTGCATCACATCAGAGTGGTTGTTCAAAGGATAGTTCGTGGGTGGTCAGAGTCCGGTTTCCATTCTAATGTTCTGAAGTTAAGACTAACCCTTTCTAAACAGCAAATTAACTATAGTATGCCACATGATCACTGATCCGAATATCAAAATTGTGGTAGATGCCATGTACACTAGATACATGTACCAGGCAATGTGGTTAATGGCTACAACCGATAAAGATGAGTTGTAGCGTTCTACATGGTATAACCTGCGACTTTGAATGAACTCTTGGTTAAGACAACAGGATTTATTAAGCAATTTATATAGCGCCCCCCAAGGTAACTACTCAAAAGCGCTCTCAACTCCAGCCTCGACAAAAAGATTAGCTTCCAAAGGGCCATAAAATGTACCACTAAATGATTTAAGGAACAGACGTTACTCCAGAGAAATGTCAGTTCTGACCTTATGGCCTACCACAGAGAAGGCGTGGCTTTGCATAGCTGCTGGCAAACGGAAGCACAAGAACCCTCTGTCAGCAGAGCGAAGGGAGCCACTACATCGGGCCCTCAATAGGCCTACCTACTGACAAAGGATAAAAGTACATTCAGTCGGTTTGAATTATCATACACAGTGAGTGTTAGAATATATTGTTTACGAGGGCACCTGTGCGTCTTCATATTTTCAGCATAAGTCCGATTCACATTTGCATTTGATTACTGATTGACTGGCTGTCTGTCCCTGTGTCTATGTGTGTGTGACCTGTGTGTGTGTCTGTCTGTCCGTGTTTTGACTGAATAAATGAACGCTCTGGGTCACATAAACAAACACACGCACACACTCCGCTAGACGTGATACGCGAATGTGTTTGTCAGTGCTTCTGCTGTGTGTGTGTGTGTGTGTGTGTGTGTGTGTGTGTGTGTGTGTGTGTGTGTGTGTGTGTTTCTGCAATCATTAATGATTGATGGCTTTGGACTAACGTGTTCTCCAGTGAGTAGCCTTCGAGCGAAATCAACATGGGAAGAGAAACCCGTGCAGTTTCGATTACCGGAAGAAAATAGGAACAATACCCAATGCAGTTTATTTCCATACTGATCTATCTGGTATCCAATGCGATTTTCCTAATTCAGTCCTTGTGAAAAAAGGTGCGGTAAGACACGTCATATATAAGGTAACTCCTTTTAGCACATTTTTACAGTAATTATTCCGCAGTTCGCAACATCACCAGAAGGAAAGGTGGAAACGTGGAATACTCTTGTCATTTTTAACAATAATTCATTTTCCAATTTACATCATACCCAGAAAGTAAACACACAAAAATGAAAACGATTTCTCCGACGTTTTTACGATGATTTATGTCTCATAAACTGACTCCAAAAACGATGAGAGACAGTTGGGCAAAAGCATAGCAGAGAACGACGAGAAAAACTTCCGGGAGACAAATCACTATCCCGAGAAAATAGATACAGTAATAAATTTTGCTGGAACATTGCGTTCCGTGGTTGGAACAAAGCTATATATGCGGCACAAGGGTTTGCTGTTACTAGGGAAATGCATCGCGAGATAATGTATTGTCTAATCAGATAGACAGACAAACAGACTGACTAACTCAGAGATGGACACAAAGGCAGACTCACAGGCAGACAAACAACTAAAGACGTATGAACAGACAATTGATGTGTATACGGATGTTTGTAGTCAGACGGGCAAGAACTAAGGTGTGTAGGCCTAAGTGTGTTTTTTTATAGCTGTATGCCTACTTAGTGCTTTTATGTAAGTAAAATAGCACGTGCTGGCTTATTCAAGTATGTATTTATGTTGCAATTAAATTCAATAATGCACTTATCCAGTTACATCGGGTTTAGTAATTGAGCATAAAAATGCCTCGACCATGAATCCGAAACAAGGACTTCTTAATAGGTTTTCTAGCTTACACCCTGAATGGTTCCATACAACTTTGTTGTGACTCCGTACTGGGACTGGAGACACTAATTACCTCGCTAAATCAACTTTAATACCATCTTTGTTCAGAAAACTATCTTCCTCCCTTCCGCCTTTCAACCTCCTCGTTAATCATCCCTCTTCCGAGTAACTCCGAGTATTCCCGAGCTCTTCCGAGTAACTCCGAGTATTCCCGAGCTCTTCCGAGTAACTCCGAGTATTCCCGAGCTCTTCCGAGTAACTCCGAGTATTCCCGAGCTCTTCCGAATCCGAGCAACCGCCAGCACTCCTTCACCTGCGATGTACCGCTGCGTAGGAATCTCACACTATAAACGATTTCTTTCGTTTTGATTCAATTTGTTCCAGAAGATATGCTGAACCTTTGGAAGCCATGATATGTGAACCGACTCGGGCTTCGAATTTATACGAGTTTATGCGGGAAACCAAGAGTAAATTATCTGTGACTTATCGGATATCCCGTCGAGTGAAAGAACTTGATGAATGTGTGTGCCTCAAGGGAGATCGGCTGTGTAGTTGTTGGCGTTGTATAACGTCAATAGAGAGGGGGTCGTAAGTTCAAATTTCCGGCTGGGCAGACATTTTTGCTCCCTCCTTGCCTACACAGTCATAAGGAGTGCACTGATCGCACGCTGTCCGTGGGAGGATTAGACGGCGAATGAGGAGACTGGCCATCCGCTCTCGTAATATGCCGAGACAAAGAAAATGAAGACGCTAACACTTCGTGACTTAGGTTTGGCTTAAATGACAGCTCTTTCCTTGCTTCCATTGGTAATAACTTGAATACATGTCTCTTAGGATTCAATCGTGTCCCAAATAATGATTTATATTAATCTTCGTTTACTGATTAAAACCGACAGACTCCAGTATGCGTGCGAGAATTCTACGCACAATGATGATTAACGATACGGCAGCAATGCAAGTAGCTTATTATGTTTACATCTCATACAACCAACGCCGCCTAGGGAATGGAAGGACTAGTCAATCTCATGGGGTAACGAAGATCGATCTCACATAGGCCTATTGCTGCTCTTCTGCGCCAGTGGGTAATCCATTACACTGCGGTCCCTGCCCAGAGCTCGGGTGCGAACCAACGTCGCCTAGCGAATGGAAGGAATAGTTAAGCTCATGGTGGTAACAGGAGTCCAACTCTCTTCCTACTGCTCCTCTATGCCAGTGTGTTATCCATTACCCTACGCTGCGAGGGTCCCTTGATCGACCAATAGACACAGAATCGATATAATAGAAGGTCGATAATTCGCCCCAGACGCAAAACTATCTGTGAAAAATAATAATTATCGACGTACGGCAGTTGCGCTGGATAAACGCACGATTTGCCATCAGATGCGTGCGTGTGCATCGCCGCCCCTTCGCGTTGCGTTGAGTGCGTGCGTGCGTGCGTGCATGCATTGGGAGCGGCGCTCTGGGCAAGGCGTGTAACCGGATGTTGTGTATTTACATCTGCAAAGGAACGGAGTCTGCTTTCAGTTTTGAAATACGACACGACTCTGCAACTGGAGAAGAGAGAGAGACATAGAGAATTGCAGTTCCATTCGATGAGAGCGTCAAAGGCCGACGACCTCAGTGAGGGCGGTGTCTCTTTCAAGTGGCGCTACATGAATGGTGTATTGCATTACATCAGACTACGTTACATGTAAATCTGTTATATTACCTTACACAAGATGCGTACGCGTATCTTGAACGTCTTTCGCCGACAGAGAGTTTATCTGAACTGGAGCCATAATACGTGTAATTATAGTCTTACATTCTTTTCTTCTGGATCCATTGGCCTGATTACGGTTTGATTCTGTAGCGCCATGATTTTATGATTTCGCATTGAACGCCGGCAATACAGAAGTTGCAACAATAAGTATATCGCGTTACGTTTCGCTATGGTAAAGCATGCTACAGTCTTGCAAATCCTGAAAAATCATGTAGAGAGTTCATAGTGAAAGTATTAAGGATGGATGCATTACAGAGGTTCTCCACGTGGTATGCCGACTTTCACGGCTACCTCAGTCTATTGGTCTGCGGGACAGGAGTGCTCTCCAACCTCTTCATAATCATCGTCCTGACCCGCAAGAACCTCACCACCACGACCAACTACCTCCTGACTGCGCTCGCCATATCTGATCTGCTCACCATGGCCTCCTACATTCCTTACGCTCTCCAGTTCCACTGTCTATATGGGACCTCCAAGTCGCCGCAGCGCAACTCCTACCGCTGGGTCGTCTTCCTCTGGTTCCACGTCAACTTCTCCCTAACTACGCATACGGCCTCCATCTGGTTCGGGGTCCTCCTTGCCGCCTTCCGCTTCTCCTACGTGCGATCAACGAAGGACGGCGCCCTCTCCCAGATCGCCTCCCAGGAGGTTCGTCGGACTCGCTGCGCCGTTGCCTCTGTCGTACTTCTCACCGTCTTAATCCTTCTGCCCAACTATTTCACCGTCACGATAGAGGCAACGACAGCCTCCAACGAGACGGTCTATGAAGTCGTATCAACGGTCAACTCGTCGATTGCCGGACTAGACCAGGTCGTCGTTCAGATGAACTTCTGGACACAGGCAGTCCTCGTTAAGCTGGTTCCCTGCCTACTAATGTCGATCTTCGGCTTCCTGCTCATTCGGACGATGATGACGTCGCACCGGAAGCGATCGGCGATTTTGACCGGGTCGTCTGCGCATGCGCAGCGAGTCTGGCAGAGGCGACACTACCGCACGACGGCCATATTGGTCGCCATCATAGTACTCTTTCTCGTGACAGAACTCCCACAAGGTACTCTGGCGATCTGTAGCGGGTTGATACCCGGGTTCTTCGAGAGGTATTACGTACCTCTGGGGGACGTCATGGACATTGCGGCCCTCGTCAATAATGGGGTCAACTTTGGACTCTATTGCGTCATGAGTAATAGATTTCGAAAGACGTTCCTCGAGATGTTCTGTCTGTGCGGAAGGAATTCATCGCCCGTGACAACCATTCGAAGGGATCCGCTGCACTCCAGCAAAGCGCAAACGGTGAGTTGTCGTTGCGTGATTGGCGCTATATCAGGGAAGGATCACAAAGACTGTCGCTATCACAATTACTGTTATTATTCACAATTACGGACGGATGTAGAGATGTGATAATTATAATATTTTTCGCTTATTTTAAAACTGTTAAACCGCAGTATGATTACAAGCACATCGTGAACGAATAATGACAAGTTATTACAGTAGAAAGTCGAATAACAGTTGGCAGCCACTGTGCTATAATCTAAGTTAACTACAGACATGTATAAGTATATGTATATGTATATGTATATGTATAAGTGCGAGGGAGCCGAGAATGTCGTCGTTCTTAAAGGGGTAAACTTTGGATGACCTTTTTAGGGTCATCGGTGATTGATAGGAATAAGATTTAGCTGGTTGAGGTATAGACAATGACGTAATGTGGGCAATTATACTAAAAGCATTTCTACACTGTTCTGGAAATAGAAGGCACAGAGAGTTAATGCTCAGTCAGAAATAACTATAGGAATATACAGAGACGTAATGTTGGCAATACTAAGGATATTTCTCCACTGTAATCTGGTAAAAGAAAGCTGAGAGGTTTTATGCTAAAACAGAAATAACCAGATAGATTTAACAAGAGACGGATAGCGAGTCAGAGAGATGGAGAGACAGAGGCAAAATACTGGCCAGAGGGATAGAGGCATACATACAGATATATTGGCAGAGACCAAGATAGTCACTTGTATTATGCATATCAAGTTTTTGGTTCGAATTGACGGCATGAAATCAGTCTGTGAATTTACTAATATCCGAAAAAATAGCAATGCATAGACCAGAGTATAGTTTATTTAGTCCTACAGGGTGGGCAAAAAAAGTAACCCTCATGGATTTTTGCTAATATTTCCGCCAAAAGTAGGATAATATTAAATGAAATTGTACAGGCTGAAAGTTAATCATAGTTGCATATAACCGCCATAATCGCCTAAACTATTTCAAGCAGAACAAAGTTATGTCACCTTTAATGATTGCAACCACTGGTTTTTGATGGTCGAAAACATTTAAAGCTGCAAAAGTTATAAAAGGCGAATCTATGAATTTACATTTCAAGTAGTTGTAATAAAATACACTTCATAATCATTAGTATTATTGAGAAATGAAGATGGAAATTATTGCAAATGGAAGTCACTTTGACGCCATCTAACAAGCAATATATTATATTGGTGAATAAAAATATTTTGTGATTAATTATTTTATGATAGGATTTGTAACAGAATAAATATGACAAGGTGTCCATGACAGATAAAATGCGTACGCAGACACTTCGCGAATAATGAGCATGATCTTGGATCCAAAGTTATAATCAAAGCTCACTCTAAAATCACTGGAGTTGAACACTTATAAAAATATGCGGACGTATTGATGATAGGGGTGAGCCTTGGGAACGTTGAAAGGGCAGCCGAAGGCAGAAATCTATCGGCACCCGAACAAATATAGAGCATGCTGACGAACTCATTTGCTCACAGAATAGCAACATCAGATATTGTCACAGTACCCAGCGTATTTAAGCAAAGTTAAACAATCAGCTAATATGTAGCATAGATTAGAACTGTTTTAAAGGTGTCCGCAGCTTTGTGAATTTCTGATACTGTATTTAACGACATCTTGCCGTTGCCACGCCAGTTCATTTCGGTTGTCTGATTCTTGCCTCATCGCTTTTGTATATGCCAATTAACTTAGAGAAAACTGACGCTAGATGAAGTGGCTACACCAACAAAAAGGTATATTCATATCTGGATTTATAAAAAAATTATATTATAATTAAGATATATCTTAGAATTATTATTATTACATACGATCATCGTTGTCAGCAGCGCTTTCTTCCACTCCAGCAACCTCTCAGATTAATATTCACCTAACTACATGTAGACTATCTAGCTCTAAAACGAACTATGCACCCATTCTAACACACTATTTTCCTTTATAAGAATTGCTGGCCTGCGCACTTGGATTAAATCGCTCTATCCGAATGTCACTACATTTTATATTACCAATTCCAGCCCTAGATTGAGGGATCTTATAAAAAAATATTGTTCACTAATTCCTTCCATTTTACCTTCAAGGATTGAATGAGCCAGTATCCCTTGTGTTCCCCGATCATGGTTTTCTAGCTAAGATGCTCTATTTATTAAAACTAATGTTAATTTTGATGCATTCATTCTTCGTTACTTCTTGCTGCCTAGCATGACTATCTCCGCCTCACATTAATCTCTTGAAGTATGTTAGTACCCAGAATGAACTACGCCACTGTTCGCACTCTGGCAATGCTCGTCCCAAGCCTGGATAAAGGAGGAGGGCGTCGCTAATGATCTTAGTTATCACACTGTGTCGCTAAACTGAAGCGACTGCTAGCACCAAGGATTCCCTAGTTATCAGGACCGCAGAACCCTTTATTAGCCTCTGAATTTTACATGGACTTCGCGTCTGATTTTTCTTGTTAAATTATTGTGCATATTCAACTCCATGAAATAAAGATACTCTGGGACTGGCACTGAAATCTCTCATTAATTCACAGAAAAAATGCAGTGGCATTAAGTTTATCAATGCAGTTGAATTGCATTACGTTGCAATGCAGTCAACGGGATGCTTTACCCAACAGTTACAGTTCTCAAGCGTTATATTTCATATTACATCAACAAATACATTACGTTTACGCTTACATTAACAATTATGTTCGCATTAAATTCCACATTTCCGACAAAATTACAGTAAAATCTTATTTTTAAATTACAGTCATATTACTTTACCACACAGTTGTAACTATATAACATAAATCAGAAGTTCAGAATTGTTTAAAAGGTAACCGACGTTTTGAGTCTCTTTATACATTTACGCACAGTAACTGGGTGCAGCTGATTGTTGGTCCACTCTGACTCTTTTTATACTAGCCTTAAAACTGTTATTTTCAGCCGTGCATCGGTCGGGAGCGCTCCTGAGTAGTAGCCTTAAAGGGGCGCTACTTAAATGTTTCATATGAATAAGTGAATGAATAACCGCAACATTTCACAAAGCATTATATTACAGTGTTAAGAGACTCACAAAGTCGGACAAAGTTAAAGCAGTTCTGATTTGTGCTATAATCCACCAATCACAGCACATTTGGAACTCATTTACACATTTCACTACCTTACGACATAGATAGAGCCAAATAAATGCCTTCACAAAACATAGACAGTCACATTTTTTTACAATACAGCTATCACAAGTTTTTTTACAACATATTTTGCATGGAGAGCTTTTAGGAGCTAACGCCTCAACAAGTATCGTCCTAGTAATCACCCCCATTGACGCCATTTGGGTAAAAAGGGTCATCACCAAAAGGCAATATAACATTATAACGCCCTCAAGGTTAAATCAACCCATACTTGGCTGACGTTTTTATAGACACCTGGCTGCCCTGGTTTTGCCATGCAGGGCAATATATATGACCCTCCATTCCGCCGTTACTGGCTCAGCTTCTTGTTTGTATTATCCTTCAAACGGTCGGAAGGCTGCTATTGATAGAGCCAAGTAATGGGAACCGGTTATCTATTCTGGAGTCTTCGGTTGCGTGCCTGGCTTTACCACCCAGGAACACGATGCAGTAAATCGTGGATCGTAAACTCCGGTTGTGTAAGTCGCACGGGTTATAGTCAGACAAAGTGTCTCAGGCGCATTCCCCGTTTACGATCGGCAGTCGATCGTTGGTCTGTTGAATGAGTTGAAATAAAACCAAGAGGCAGGGCCAGTCACATGCTTGGACAAAGGAGGAGGGCGACGATAATGATCTTTGTTATCTACTTATTACACAGCATCGTTGAACTGTAGCCATGCGTAGGTTCTACTTAGTCGATGATGGCAGTTGCAGTTTAACGACACTGTGTGGTAACAATGACCATTAGCGTCTACCTCCTCCTTTATCCAGGCTTGGGACTGGCACTGGTATGTGAAACCACCGGCGGAGTTCCAACTTAGTCGATGGATGGATGGATGGATGAATCCAGAGTTTGACGACAGCTTTTGACAACGGAGGCTATTACAGTCGCCCCGACATTTGCTTAGCATATTACAGCACTTACAACTGCATATAGCGAACAGTAGTACTTATAGGACAATTATATACCTTAAAAGAGGTCTGTTTATTTTAAAACGGTTACAACATTACTTTGTGCTTACCAGGTTACGCCAAGTTGAAATTCCGACACTAAACGCACTCTCACAGTGCCAATCCAACGCATGGATAAAGTAGGATGGCTATGCTAATGATCTTTGTTATCGTACCGTGTCGTTAAACTTGAACTACTAATTTGATAATCCTCCAAAAGCCACAGTTCAAACCAATGTGTTAAAAAAGGCGCCATGTTTATGTGTGATATGCTTATTAAACACCTTTTTAAACATTATCTTAGATCTATAATTTTGTGGGTGAAGGTTGGCTTGAAATGTGAATCCACTAAACCCAGCTTCGCAACAGCTTTCACTCCAATAGTGTTAGTTCGAAGCCTGGATAAAAAATGAGGAGACGATGATCTTATCTTTATCATGACACATTGTCGTTAAACTGAAACTGAGACTGTATTCGTCACGGACCAATGCAGTATATAAAATACAAACAGATGCCAATTGCAAATTCATCCTCAAGTTTTACTTGAACTGCAAATACTGTTCATTCTAGGTGAAATGAAACAGTATTTATTGAGTTCATAATCTATCATTTATTCACGCTGCACACTACAGACGTCAGACTACTTCAAAAAAACACTGCTTCGAATACTTCCACTACAAAACTTAGTACTACAACTGTCGCCACTATAATTGCTACTATCATTACTGCAATAACTACTACACCATCACCACAACAACTAATACTATTGCCACTACTAAACTTTCTACTACCACAACTCCCACTACTGATGCTGCTGCCAAAGCTGTACTATACCTTTTGATTAAACAATGAACAAGCATTAATCGATGTGCAATTGTGTCTTTCATTTATGCTCAAAAGCTCCATTCACTGGACGAGGCTATGGGACCTACAATCAGCACATTACTTAGCGAAGGCTATCACCACTCGGCAATCGTCTTCCAATGACTAATCACATTTTTATTGAGCAGACCGCAGGCAATTCGCATGCGAAGTGACGGGCATATAATACGTCGATTACCAGTCTTTTATGGGTGTTTAAATTGATAGGTTCAAACGGTGATGAGAGGCTCTTACCAGGAATAATAAAATAATATTGGGTAATATTTGGGAGAATGCGATTCTATAGTATAGTAGTTAAGTATTTATAAAGCGCCTCTAGTAGGGTGAATCTTTCAGGAGCGCTACCAGTGTTCGATGCCC